>JAQIXU010000498.1:0-31831 GCA_034701245.1 Strigamia transsilvanica | reverse complement strand
TTTCTGAAAACTTGGTAATTTGGTTATTTTGTAATTTAAAAATATGAAAACTTAAAATTTGGTAATTTGGTAATTTCAAATAACCAAATTTTCAAATTACCAAATAACCAAATTACCAAGTTTTCTAATTATATGAAAATTTGGTAGTTTGGTAATTTCCAATAACCAAATTACCAAATTATCAAATTACCAAGATTTCTAATTATTTGAAAATTTGGTAGTTTGGTAATTAGCTTATTTGATAATTGGTTACATGACAATCTGGTTATTTGGTAAATTAGTGTCCAGTTCTGAACAAATCATTAACAAGCTTATAACCAAATACCAGGAAAACTTTATTTTACGGGGCCCAGGAAAATTTTATCTTATTTTATTTTACTGTACTTGTGTTATTTATTTCAGGAAGATTTACTCATCCACGGCGACAGCGTTTACGACATAATCGACAAACAAGATCACCAAGCCGTGCAATCGGAATTGATGCGCTCGCCATCTTTGCCCGGTGACGACGAACGACTTTTCCTGTGTCGAATGAATGTTTCGAGAAATGCGCGACGACAAATGAGATTCGGTGATCAAAAAGTTCGTTTTCTATTGCAAGTGCAGAGCTTTTTTTCAATCTTTGCTCGTTTTCGTGCAGGTGGTGTTGCTGAGAGGCCATTTTGTGAGTTTTCTGCCCTTGTGCAGTCGTAACGAACCGGTGTTTTTGGCGCTGTGTACGCCGGTCGCGATGCCGGAGACTAGAGAGTGCGTCGTGCAGGGCGCAACTCACGTCTTTACGTCCATACATTCGATGGATATGAAGTTTATTCACCTAGACACAAAGTAAGGCGATATCATCGACTCGATTTATTTCTTCAAGCAACTTGTATCGATTAATTTTTTTTATACGTTTTCTTATGTTTTATCGAATTTTTATCGACTAATTTGACTGCTAAACCGATTTTTATCGACTAATTTGACAGCTCAACCGATTTGTATCGACTAATTTGACTGCTCAACCTATTTTTATTGATAAAATTCACTGTTGAACCGATTTTTATCGATTAATTTCACTATCCAACTAGATTTTATCGACTAATTCTTTAATTTTATCATTAGCTGTAAATGGATTGATAAAAATCGGTTTTTATTATCAAATTAATCGAGAAAAAATAGTCGATTTAGTCGAGTTAGCATTAGTCAGTCAAACATTTCTTCAAGAGTAAAATTCGTCGATAAAAAGCTATTAAACAGCAAAATTAGTCGATAAAAAGTAACCAAACAAAACAGCAAAATTAGTCGATTAAAATGAGAAAATAACAAATTATTTGATTTTCTTCGATTTAATGGCCAAATTAGTCGATAAAACTAAGAAAATCGTGAAAACAATTCGATTTCCTTTAATTTAATCGATACATCCCAAACTGTGCTGTTTTTTGACCCGCGAGTGAGGAATGCGGGGGAGGAAACCTCGCACACGCTACATCGAAGCCAAGTGCGTCAGGCGTTAGGCGTCACACGTCAAGGTCGACCGGCTCGCGTCACCTCTGACCCGGGACACTCGGCGGGCAAGAAATTCGGGAAATGTCAAACGAGGAAAAATTAAAAACCAAAGCATGGAGCCGACCGCGAACCGAGCATGGACAATTTGACTTGTTGATAAGAGGGCTGGAAAATGGAAATTTACAAGCGAGCTTAAGTCTTTCATCACCCGGGCGAGCGCCCGCTAGGCCCCGTGCGGCTCCGCTCGGCCCCGCTCGGTGCCGCGCAGTGTCGTCAGCCCCGGCGCTCCTTGCGCTGGCTCGCTCGTGTGCAAAGTGTTTGTAATCATGCAATCCGACACTTCATTAGCGATTTGAAACCATATCGGCTTCGGGCTGAGTTGCGGCTGAATTTACGAGGTTTTTCGAGTTATTAGCTGAAGATTGGCGCGATAAATTTAATTCGTTCGGGTTGGGGATATCGATAATTATCGGTTTTAAATCGAGTGTTTGGTGATGGGGAGGAATTGGATTGAGAGGTGAGGAATTGTGACGTTATAGGATTGGATTTTTTAAGAAAAGTGGTTTGAGTGATGTCATAGAAGCTTGTTTTTTGAATTTTTGGGTATAGATGACGTTATGGCATCCGATTTTTGAAATGTTAAGTGTAAATGACGTCATGAAATGTAGATTTTTTGGGGGAATGTTTTGTGCATTTGACGTCATGAAATCTGAAGTTTTGGATTATTGGGTGTAAATGACGTCACAAATTCTGAATTTTTGGAATATTTTGTTTTTGGCATCACAAAATCCCAAATTTTGGAACATTTGGTGTAAATGCCGTTACAAAATCCATTTGTTAAGAATATTCGGGATAAATGACGTCACAAAATCCTATTGTAGAAACATTGGGTGTAAATGACGTCACAAATCCTTGTTTTTGGAATATCTCGTCACAAAATCCCAAATTTAGGAAAATTGGGTGTAAATGACGTCACAAAAACCAACCTTTTGAAATATTAAGTGTATATGACGTCACAAAAACCAACCTTTTGAAATATTAGGCGTATATGATGTCACAAACTCCCAGTTTTAGAAACTATGACATTCTTCCAAACTCCCACAGCCCAGACAATGTCAAAAAAATCAAACCTTTCCATTTTGCCTTCCCAGACCCCAAAATTGACTTTTACGCAAAACCAACCTTAAACAAAAAATCCCCAAAAGTCGCCTCACTTTCCCGAAAACCCACCATTCGTTCGTCAACCCACGAACCGAATGATCCACCGCTCGGAGTTGTCTCTAATCAAACCACGCGCTATCTATTTCATCTAGCGGTGAATTCTACCTGGGATACTCCAAACTGAACATCCAAGGCCTCTCCTGGTACCAACTTGTGCACTGGGAGCACATGAGGGAAGCCCAAAGCAAACACAAACTCAGTAAGTACCATCAGCACTTCGGCAAACTCAACCACCTTTTCCTTCTCATCTCTTTCTCTTGCCAACCAAACAGAAAAAAAATTCCTGTTGAAAGTAAAAATTGTTTTGATGCCAGTTAGAACAAGGCCAATGGCTGAAAAGAAAAAGTCACCATCATTTATCAAAAGCTTGACCCCAACTGAGGTGTTCACTCTTTTTTTTTCTCTTCATCATTATTTTCCATGAGACTTGAAGGTTTTGGAAGGAGGGAAATAATTGTTTGTTAATGATTCACTTATTGTCTCTATGTGAGATAAAAATGATCATCAGTCATAGAGATTTGGCCAGTGGCCATTGAGCAAAATGGCGGCATAAAGTTCATCAATTGCAGTCAAGTGACAAGGAGATTTGCAGTAATGATAGGGTTGCACTTTTCTCTGACCAATTAGCACCTGGTGCCCTCTGGCCAATAAACTCCTGTTCCTTTGTATTCAAGTTAAGATTTTTTAAATATTAAAAAAAAAGGGGAAAAAAGTTTTGATGGTTTTCGGCTTTTCGTTGAGGTCGGGGTGCATGGACCGTGGACCGGTCCACCATGTGCTTGGCTGCTGCAAGAAATGGAAGCAAATACTGAAACGATTGTTGAGTCAATGCAGTGTCTTGCATTAAATTAAATTCTTTTATTTACTTTTTATTATCTTTCTTTGTAACAATAGAAGCGCAGCCCGGTTGTTGCATTGTAACAATAGAAGTGCATTTTGGTTGTTGTATTGTAACAATAGAAGCGTAACCCGGCTGTTGCATTGTAACAATAGAAGTGAATTTTGGTTGTTGCATTGTAACACTAGAAGCGCGTTTTGGTTGTTGCATTGTAACAACAGAAACGGATTTTGATTGTTGCATTGTAACAATGGATTTTGAACGCGTGCGATGGTCGAGAACTAGAACTAGAATGCGCGCGATTAGCGTTTACGCGTGACAAATTGCATGTGTTTGATTTATTCGCCTGGCTGAAAATGAAAACGCGTGCGGAGTTTTTTATCGCTTTTAAAAAATCGCACATGAAAAAACACATGAAAACGCACCTTAAGGCTTTTGGTGACTGCATTTTTGTGACCTTATTTTGTGGGGGTTTATGGAGGTTTATGGGCCGCAAATGATAGTGGGTAAGAAAGATAATTTCAGTGAAAAAATAATAATTTTAGTGGGAAAAAGGATTAGTGAAAAGAAATGATGATTTTTGTGGAAAAAAATGATGATTTTTGTGGAAAAAATGATGCTTTTTGTGGACAAAATGATGATTTTTGTGGAAAAAATGATGACTTTTGTGGAAAAAATAATGATTTTTGTGGAAAAAATGATGATTTTTGTGGAAAAAATGATGATTTCCGTGGAAAAAATTATAATTTTCGTGGAAAAAATTATAATTTTCGTGGAAAAAGAGGTAATTTTCGTGGAAAAACGGTAATTTCTGTGAAAAAATAATAATTCTGCAAAACAAGGATAATTTAAGTGGGAAAAAAAATTAAGTGGAAAATGACAATTTCAGTGTTAAAAATGACGATTTCAACCAAACAAACATAATTTTAGTGGCAACATAACAATTTTAGCATGAGAAAAAACGACAATTTCACTAAAAAAAAAACTTTCCCCAAAACAATTCATTTTTCCAAAATAATCTCCAAACCCATCAAAAAACCCTTTACTTTTCCAGTCACTCAATCCGAACAAGAAAAATCAGGCATTCTCCTCCTCCGGCTCCACACTCGTGCCGGCTCCACACTCTGGATCCACGCGGTACTACAAGTGAAGGACAACCTAGATAACACCCAACAACCCGTCGTCGTATGCACCAATCAAGTCCTCAGGTATTCCCACCCCCAAAACGCCCCAACAACAAACTCCAACAACCGCGACCGGCTCAAAAATTCCCATTCCCAACTCACCCGAGCGAAATTAATTTCTCGCCCGTTTTAGGCTCGCTCGATAGTGATCAGGAATTGGATTTTGCCAAAACGATCCGTAAAGAAACCTTGGGCGTTTCACTCCTCCCCCTTGAGAGAAGACGTAGTGATTACCTCATTTTTTATCTATCTCTCTCAATGTTGGAATTTGGTGGAGGGGAGGCAGCGAAAAGCCCATAGCTAGTCCATGTTTTCAGCTGGACCTTCTGATGGAAGTGATAACAAGGAAAATAAAGGGAGAAAAAATTGGGCTGAGGAAAACTTGATGGATGGGCCAAGCGCTAGCGACAACCGCAGGAATTCTTTTCGGCTTAATTCGGAGGCCCAAACTGCATTTCTTTAATTAGTGCGTGGTCACATGATTTCTACCGGAGTTCGGTGTATGCGGGTGTTACCCGTTGTGTACTCCATATGGTTCAAAAATGTATTTTGCAATATATTTTTACATTTGGTTAAATAGTACATCCTGTAATGTTCTTCGTGTTTGTGGAGCACGTATTAAACTGAATCCATCCATCAGGTAGTCTCTACAACCAGTTACACTTTATCCTTGGATTATATTAAAAGGTGATACAAACAGAAACACTAAAACATGGCACGTCCCAAAGTGTATCGCTTTTCGTAGAATTCAATTGTAGTATGAGCGCGTATTCTATGATTGCGTAATCTGTTAGCGCGAATAAAGTTTTACTACTGATGATGATGTTAAGATCGAAAGGCGTTTAGTGACCAATTTAATTTCCCGCCAATGACGGAGTTCGGTATATGCCGGTATAGCCCATTCAAGGACGCTTAAACGAGACATTTAGTCTAAGAATTCATGCGAGACGAAAATGTAGACGAAAAGTAATTGAAATGCACCTAGTGTGCACGGTGGAAGCACCGTACTTGCATCCCTATCTAGCCAATTAAGCGGCAATTCAGTTAATGTGACGATACCTGTATTAAGTACAGTGAACTCTCTCCAGACCGGGCATAGGCGGGTCCACCAAAAAGTGCCCGATCTAGAGGGGTGCCCAGTCTAGAGGAAGTTTTTAGCATTGCCGAGTATTAAACAGGTCCCAAATATTATGGGTCCCTTGCAAAAATATTATTGGGCCTTCTTCCAGGAGAGAATTTAGGTGTGCGCCTAAGGCTTTCGATTTTTAGGGCCCCAAAAATTCCCAAAGCAAATACAATGGGCCCTGAAGAAGCCTGCAAGAAGGGCCCCCAAGGAGGGGGGAAGCCAGGGCAAATACCCGAGGCCCAGAGGTCCAAAGGGCGGCCAAAACCTTTCTATTGAAAAAGTGTTTTGTTTACTGTCTGAAAACCAGGCAGGGGCCCAGTAAAATGTAATTTTATCGGAACCCGGAAGTCCAAAGGGGGCCCAGACCTCGACTATGTTTTAAAAAATCTTTTGTTATCTGTCAGAGGCACGTGAAAATTTTATTTTTCCGGGACCCCCACTCTCAGGGTAGCACGTAAAAATAGCACGGACAAAATAGCGCACGACAAAATAGCGCGCGTCAAAATAGCGCGTTATGTTAGGTGGAGTTAGTTTAGTTTAGTTTAGGTTAGGTTATTTTGACGGCGCGCTATTTTGACGCACGCTGTTTTTTACCGCTCTCTTTTGACGCGGAACCACTCTCGGTATCCCTGCCGACAGTCACCCCACTACACCCCGCTTAATCCCCTTCGAAACCAACCTCTCCAACACTAAATCTCTTCTCTTCCACAGCGAAAAAGAAGCGCGAGTGATGAGAGCCAACGCATCACTCTACCACTACTACTCCGTCCAGAGCAAACTCCAATACGGCGTGACCTACGCCGAACCACACATCCCGCCGTCCCGAACAACCACCTTCTACCCAGCCTCAGTCGGCGCCTTCGAACAACCACCGACCAGCTCAACCTCCGTCAACCTTCCCACAGCCGCCGCCTACTTCCCACCAGTACACGTGCCCCCCAACGGCTCGCAGACGGGCCCGCATTACGGATTTCCGGCGCCCGGGGCCTACCACCCGCACAGCCTCGCCCTCGGGGGCGGAAGTGGGGGCGTGGCGGCCATGGCGTTCTCGTTCGCGCTTCCGGCCGCCCCCAAGCGACTTTTCGCGTGGAAATCGTCGGTCGTGGACGAGGACGGCGAATCGGACGACGCGGCGTTGGTGGCGCTGACGGCGGATTGTGCGCAGACGGTACCGGATGTGAGTGTCACGTGCGGGTGGGCGTCGCGGGGCGGACTGTTGACGTGCAACGTGCACGAGTTGAGGGAACAGCACGTGCCGGACATCGGAGGAGGGTGTCGGACGCCGTCGCCGGCCGATGGGACGTGCGGGGTGGGGGTGGGGCCGTTGGTGGAGGTGTCGCGAAGTGAGGGGGCGTGGAAGAGGCGAAGGGAGAGTCCGGTGGAGACGTTGTGGTGATTTAAAGTCTGTGACTTTGTTGTTGTATGGCATATTGTCAATTTTGTTTGTGGGGGGTTGGGGTGTTTAGTGTGGTTTTGGAAATGTTTTTTTTTGATTTTTTGTGGTTGGTTTGGGTTGCCAGGTTTGGGGGTTTGGTTGAGAGGGAAGGGGATGGAGTGGGTGGAAGGGTTGTTGGAGTTAAATTGATTTTGGTTTGTGGTGAGATTTTTTGTTTTTGTTGGGTGAAATTGAAGTTTTGGTTTGGAAAATGAAATTTTTGGCTTGAAAATTGAATGTTTGTCTTAGAATTGAATTTTTGCCTTAAATAATTGAAATTTTGGCTTAAAATAATTGAATTTTTGGCTTAAAATATAGAATTTTCGTCTTATAAAATTGGATTTATTGGCATTTTTATCTTAAAGAATTGGATTTTTGGAATTTTTACCTTAAAAAATTGAATTTTTGGAATTTTTACCTTAAAAAATTGAATTTTTGGAATTTTGAAAATTGAATTTAAACTAAAAAAAAAACTGAGTTCTTGGAGTTTTTACATAAAAAATGAAATTTTTAGGATTTTTACATTTAAAATATTGAAATTTTGTCATTTATACGTGATAAAATTGAATTTCTAGCTCAAAAAGTCTGATTTTTGGAGTTTTTACATTAAAAAATTATTTGTTAATAGAACTTTTGCATTAAAAAAATTGAATTTTTAGAATTTTTACATTTAAAAAATTGAATTTTTAGAATTTTTACATTTAAAAAGTTGGATTTTTAGAATTTTTACATTTAAAAAATTGAATATTTAGAATTTTTACATTTAAAAAGTTGAATATTTAGAATTTTTACATTTAAAAAATTAAATTTTTAAAATCTTTACATTTAAAAAATTGAATATTTAGAATTTTTACATTTAAAAAAATAAATTTTTAGAATTTTTACATTTAAAAAATTAAATTTTTACATCCCCAATTCATTTGTCACAAACAATAAATTGGTTTTCACATTTGTTGATTATCACTTTGTATATAAATTTTACACCTCACCGATTGAGCCGCTCAATTCTCCACATTTATCCCTACACACCTGGCAACCCAACATTATCCTCCTATAATTGTTCTTAATTTCTTTGGAATGGGGGATTTGTATTTTAATTTTGCAATTTGCTGTTTTTCCAGCAATACCTGATTTTTACAAGGCTCAAATTAGTTAAATTTATCTGCTTCAATTGGTATTGCAAGTTCTATTTAAATCAAAATGGTGTTCATAAAGTGTTTTTAAAGGGCTCTTCATACAAATTGTGCATTACTGCACATTAAAAAATTTTTTTTACAACATACAAAAGTGCCATTTTTCTGTAAAAAAAAAAAAAAAAAAAAAAAAAAAAAACAAACAAACAAACAAAATATTTTTGTATCAATTTTCATGTCATAAATAAAAAATAAAAAATTATTTAACTTAATTGCTATTTGAATATTTTATGTGAATTGCACAAAATGGAGGAGAAATTTTTGGACAATAAATTAATTGTGTATTTTATCTATCTCAATGTTTTCTTTACACAAAAAAATCTATAAATTAAATGGTGGAACAAGTGCGACGAGTCACACCCCAACAAAGCAGCTTAAGTGCAGGTGAGGTCACGTGGTAGGGGGTAATTGAGTGAGGAAAAAAAAGGTTAATGATGGGCTACACCCCTAGAGAAACCACTACAAAATAAAAATAAAACAGAAAGAAGTTAATCCTAAATTCTTTTCAAATGAAGGTGTGCAGGTATTTGGGTGTAAGATTAATTTTTTACACTAGTGTTTTCGAGTAAATATGGTGGACAAATGAGATCTGTTGATGTGAAATCAAGTTATTAGTTGATTTTTTTTATTTCTTTAATCTTTTCATCCCGGAGACAGAAAACATCTTTATGGACGGTCATTTGTCGAATAAAAACAGAGCGGGGAAAGATAAAAGATGGCCGACTTAGATCCGCAAAGTAATTAATAAAGCCGTAGTTTGGAAAATTACTTAAAAATTTAAATTTTATAATTTTGTGATTTTCTATTAATCTTAAAATCAATCATTTTTGATTCAATTAAGTTTCGTATAAATTTTCGTGTCGAACGTATTTTTAGACGAAATGCTTCGTTTTTGAATGCAATCGTTTATTTATTAGAATAAACGGTCGTTTAACTATCAAAGTTCTTGGTCATGAATAGAAAATATGCGTGCGTACCGGTTATAACAACTGCTGCTATATTACTCGTACTTCTCATCGTCGATCTAAGTTCAATCCAAAATGGCTGCCACCAACACAAGTTTTGAACGAGATTTCTCGAACAATTACTCATTTAGGATTTTGATTTGTACACTAATAACAGTTTATTTTTAACTCATTTAAACGAGTTTAAATGGGTGTAAACGATCGTTTAAACGTTATTGAATGCGCCTAGCGTATCGAGGATAAAGAATTTTTATTATTTACAAATTATCGGATAAAGCTTCATGGACGTTCTCCGCGATGGTAACGCTGAAGTCTTCGGCAACGACATTACACTTTTACACTTACATTTAGGTACTAAATAAATAATGCTCTACAACTTTACAATTGACATTTTTTGGATTGTATTGTTACTTTTCCAGTTACAATTACTTTACTGTGGTAATTTTTTTGTTTGATTTTTTTGGTATTTCCGGTGTTGGGACTATTCAATTTGCATGTTTACGATGCAATTTACTGCGGGATTTTTTCAATTTTAAATCGAGGATTTATTGCATTGTCAACTGCGCACTTAATTCTGAATCCATTTTTTAGTCGGGCTCTGAATTCCTCACACGCATAGTTTACTCCATAGGGTTCCCTAGGCTAAGTCTTTGGCATATATATTAGATTTAGTGTCGAAATGAAAACCCCCTTGGAAAAATTAAGTTGGATGTGGTGGAAATTAAGACTTTGGAGGAAAAATAAGACTAAAAAAAATTTATACAGAAAAAAAAATTAAATTATGTGTATAATATTGAAATTTGGAATGTGGTAATGGAGTTGGAAAAAGTAGACAAAAGTGATAAACAAACAAAAAAAGTTAAAGTGGAGAAATTTGGTGGAAAGAATTTTCATGTTTTCTATTTAATCGTCCAATTCCAAGTTGCATTTATTTTTTTTAATCATTAAATTGAAGGGTAGAGATTTGCATATAGTGAACAACACCCTCTAGACATGGCATACCAAGGCCCGTAGTTTCCTCTAGACCGGGCAAACCCATATCGCTCATTTATTATATTACAATATACTATAATGTATTTAAAAATGTATTAAGTTTGTCGATGTAATTGAGAATACGTGTTGTAAAATATACCATCAAAAGCATCCCCCAATATTATTATTTGTCAAATTTTTGAACCATATGGGATGCAAATCCTTCTAATGTCGGGTAATGCCGCGGACCGGGACCGGGACCGGTCCGTGGATCAAATGGTATCGGGCTGCCCAAGGCCCTGCTTAAAAATCAAAATTACGTTAAAAAAAATTTTTTTGGTTCTCAGCGTCCCTTAGTCGAATTTTCTACGGCCTTTGGGTGAGGCTACATTTCAGAAAAACAAGGAAATCAGGGAATAATGTCTATTTTTAGACCATAAATGAGTCAAAACCAACTGTAATTTCCAAATTTCCAATACAGCGGACCGCGGTAAAATTATCAAACGATCCGCAGCGATAAAAAGGTTGGGAACCACTGCTCTAGACCATGCAAACCATTTTGATATTTTTGTTAGATTACACTGAACTTTTAAGGAGAAAAATTAAACTAAATTAGACAAGAAAATGCAATCTATAACAACAAAATGAAATTCCAAACAAAATTAGCAGAATGCTGCATACATATTGATGTACCGTAGAACCCTGAGTCTCTTGCAGGTTATGTCTTACAGTGAGGGGCCCTCTGCTAACCAAATTCAAAAATAAACTACTAGGACACCCTGGTATCTATGTGGATGCTCCAGAAGAATGAAAAAAGGTTTACATGTACACAGATTTCCAGATACAGTAGAACTACAATTATCGAAACATCGGTTATCCGAAGAGCGATGATCATAGATGCGCTGAGCTAAAACCCTCAACCAACCGGGCATGCTCAAAACCTGGTGCCAGCTTCCAGACTGACATATCAAGACAAGTCTCTCGATTAGTTCCGACAATCAATTATACTTTTCTGGAAAACCGATGTCATGAAAAACATGAAATAAGCGTCCAACTTAAACCAACCGCACCCCTTCGTAGTATCCGCGCGTGTTACATTGCAGTTTGCAGTGCGCAAGACGCCTCGGCGAGCGACATTTTGTTTGGACCTAGTAGTATCCCGTGGCTTGACCCATTGTATCACCACAAGGTCCAAACATATTTCGCTTGTCTTGCGCTAATCAAACACGTTTACATGATCAGTTTTCCAGAAAAGCAAAATCCACCCATTGTATCACCACTAGGTCCAAACAGTTCGTTGTCTCGCGCTAAATCAGGCGCGTTTACATGATCAGTTTTCCAGAAAAACAAAAATCTACTTTTTCACCACAAGTCCACTGGTGCCGAATCGATAAAACTTTGACCTTTAAAATTTTTAAATTTAAAAAAACAAAAAAAAAAAAAAAAAAAAATACAATATAATCATCATATTTTTGGTAATAAATTACTTTTGTTTCATCACCCCCGCACAACCTTCATTTCCTTGTAAACAAACTCCTTTATATTATTTTCCCACGAGAACAAACAAAATCCGCCTTGATTTATTCGAGCAATAATTTTAATTCCGCCATTGAATTTACAAAACTGCGTCGCAAAGCTTCGGTTGCGGATTCAGACTGGCGAATGTTAAATAGCCCGTGTGACCGGTCATGCGCAGTGGCGCTACGGCGCTCGGGAAGCAGAAATTGCTCCTTGGCGGCGCGTTTGCTGGTTCCACTTGTTGCTGTAAAAAAAAAAAAAATAAAAAAAATTTTTTTAAAAAAAATAAAAATAATTCCAGTTGAAATTGCATCAGAACGCAGCAAATTAAGTGCAACTGCATCCTCTTGTTCGGCTGGACGAGCTCCGCCCGGGCGTCCAGCGTCCAGAATTAAAACTGGTTTTCGCGCTCGGAATCTCCACCCGGAACTGAGTTCCACAACACCTCGCTCCTAGCAAATCTTATCAAGAATTTAAAGGAAAAAATTACAATTTCTCTTTGAAATGTCAATTTTTGCAAAATAATTTTTTTTTTTGCTTTTTATATTTTTTGGGGGGGCAGGAGGGGGCAGGAAATAAATTATTATTATTGTTTTTTATTTTTTTCATTTTTAAATTTGAAAAAAATTGAAATTTTCAATTTTTTCGAGTGATTTTTTTAAGTTGGTGGTGTAGCAATTTGTATGGAAATTCATTATTGAGTCCCGCACCATTTTAGGAGTTGCTGACATGAAATTAGAAAAGGTGTAGTTTTTTTTCTTTCTTCGCTTTTGGGGTGAAAAAATTGTTTTAGGATTTTTGAGTTTGTAGTTGGAAGACTGATTTCTAGGGCATGTCGGACTTCCGGGCGTTAGAAGCAGCTCTAGTGCTGTATGCGTTTATCAAGATGGCGCGCTGAATGTACATCAGACCGACATTCAAGCAAATCCTCGTATTCTCTTTGTGATTTGCAAATACTACAATTAAACTACAAATCGTGTAAATCAGCTGAAAGTTCTACAAATAAACTAAATCAGCTGAAAGTCCTACAAATAAACTAAATCAGCTGTAAATTCTACAAATCAACTGTAAATCCTAAAAAACAACTACATTCCTACAGATCAGCTGAATATCCTACAAATCAATTGAAAATCCTACAAAACAATTGCAAATCTTACAAAACAATTGCAAATGCTAAAACTAAACTGAAAATCCTACAAATCAATTGCAAATCAGCTGGAAACCAGCTGCAAATCAGCTGCAAATCAATTGCAAATAAGCTGCAAATCAATTGCAAATAAGCTGCAAATCAATTGCAAATCAATTGCAAATCAGCTGCAAATCAATTGCAAATCAATTGCAAATCAGCTGCAAATCAATTATAAATCCAAAAAAATCCTAAAAATCAACTACAACCCCAAAAATCAGCTGAAAATCCGACAAATCAATTGCAAATCAGCTGCAAATCAGTTATAAATCCTAAAAATCAACTACAACCCCAAAATTAAGCTAAAAATCCGACAAATCAAACACAAAACCTAAAAATCAACCACAAATCAATTGCAAATCCTGCAAATCTAGCAAATTTTGATCCAACAACCAAAGCAAATTTTGATGCAAATCTAACTGCAAAGCACACTCATGAGTGACTCAAACACTGCACAATCTGGTGGCAATCGCGCGCACTACCACATCCCGCTTCAATCCATGGCCATCCCTAAACTACCTTTGTTCTGCCGGCGCAAACGACGGGCAAGGAGATGTTGCGCACTTCGAATGCCTTCTGCACGCTCTCCATCGTGGTTATGTCAGAGAATCCACTCGCCGCCAAGGCTAAACACGTCCGCTGAACTTGTTCGATGCACGGAGAGAATGAGCAAAACCGTCCTCCTAATAAATTAAACCAACAAATTATTAATTCAACTCTGATAACAACAAAATAATTACATTACATTATTATTAAAAACAACTTTTCTTTAATTAATTCGAAAAACACAAGCGAAAAATATCTCCACGTATGCCAAACACTCTACGGACAAATTGGCCTCATTGTGCCCTTGATGGGGGCCTGTCAAAGGGCACATCCTATTTGACGCCTTCATACATCAACTTGTCCTTCAATTTCCTCATTTCCACTTAATTGCAACATCAAAGAGCCCAACCCACAGGGTAGTGCCCCATCTGCACATATTGCACAACTGTGACGTCATAACCACTCGAGTGATCCCACGTTATTAATCGTAATAACTATTATTGAATTTTATTCAACTTACTATCAAACGGTAAGCTTGACCAAGCATTACCGAAATGATGTTCTAATATTAGGAAGATAGGCGCTATTGCGGTAGTCGCGTAATTGTCAGTATATTTTCTATTGGGGTAACGTGTTCGGCATGGCCTTTGGTTGCTAGAGACTATGGTCTCAGGTTGGGGAGGCTGGTTCCACGTCAAAATAGCGCGCGGCGTCAAGCCAGCGTGGGGATCACAAACGAATGTCTAGAAAAGTCATCCACGATTGTTAGTAAATAACGAGCGCCACCCAAAGAAGTCTGGCCAGGACCCCAGACATCCATATGGAGCAAGTCCAATAGCTTCTTAGTAGTAACCCCACTATTGCCTTTAAAAGAGGCATAGGTAGATTTGGAGCGGGCTTTTATTTATGTGTTCAAACCTCTCAAAAACAGTGTGGCGTCACACAGCGCGGCGTGAAAACTGTCAACATTCGTCAAACTTATGGTGAGTCAATAGAGAAAGTGATGAATTACCCATAATGCAGTTTCCTTGGGTCAGGGGTTTGCCAGCATTTAAATGGCCCAGGCCTTTCATTTTCAACCCCTATTTTTTGGCGTTTTAAATTGTAGCCCTTTTTTTTTTTTTTTTTTTTAGATTTTTGTGTTTTAGCCTTTTTTGTGCCAGCAGTTTTTCCTCAGCCTTTTAAGTTCAGCGTTTTATTTATTCATTTATTTCATTAAATTAAATTAAATTTAATTTAATAAATAAATTAATGTTTGTTTCATGAAAAAGTGCAAAATTGTATGAAAAATTGCAAATTGTATGAAAAATTGCAAATTTCAGGAATAAATTACAAAATTTCATGAAAAGTTTGTAACGTTACTGTAACATTAATGCAACATAAAAGCCAGCGAATAAAAACGCTGGCCTGATACCATACCGTTTCCTTAACTGGAACAACAAAATGGCTTTCGACATTAAAAATGAGGCACAAAAAAAAAAATTACAAAAAATATAAAATTTTCAAAAATTATTTTTTTTTAAAAATAATTTTTGCGAAATTTTTTTTTGTTTGTAATTTTTTTTGCGAGTTTTATTTCATTTTATTTTCATTTTTGGATTTTTGGGCCCCTATAAATCAAAAGGGAGAGGGGCCCAATAATATTTTAGCAAAAAGCCCCAAAATCCACAGAATAAATAAATCAAATAAATAAATTAAACAAATGAAAATCAATTGATTTCTATTACTGTAATTAATATTTAAATATTTAGAAAATGTAGATAAAAATTTGTATTAAAATCCTCTATTTTGTTATATATAAAATATTATATGTAAAACACATATTCATTAATATTTAACGTTTATTTATTTTGATAATGAGCAATCAATTCGTTTTAATTAATTAAAATATTTCAGTTTATAGTGTCTTATGAAAGCAATTGAATGGAGTTAATTAAGCACCATTCATACGCGCCCATTAAATATATTTCTTTGTATACCGTATCGCAACTACGGTAGACACATCCAGCAAACAAGCTGTTCCACTATCCGCCAGTCAACTTATTTCTCCTACAACAGCATCCGTTGAAAATGAAATATCTCATCATCATGTTCTTGGTTATTCTATCGTGCATGGGTACGTTTTATTTTGCACAAAAATAATTCATTCTTAAACCAACATTTTGTTTTCATCTAATTAGTACTGACGACTAATGCAGACTGTAACCCTGATGAGTGCAGCGGCACGTGTGCAGCCGAAGAAAAAGATTATAGTAAATGTCTTTACAATGATATAGGGGAGTATAATTGTAAATGCAGCGGTACAGAATTTGCTGAAGAGTAAACATAATGCTGAACCTTGAGTTAAACTGGGCAGCACCTTACAAACCATAAAAATATTTAAAAATTGGAATGAATAAAATAAAATTGTGAGAAATTACGAAAAATTCTTATTTTGTCGTCACCTGGTGGCCATGCAGCGTACTCTAAGCCAATTGATTTTTTGCTGCAGCTCCCTGGTATCACGAAAATTAATTTCCAAAAATTTTGTACAAAAATATCCACAACACTGATAAGAATTGCAAAAATTTGTTACCGAGACCATGTAAAAAGAAGACTCCACCGAAGCAGGACCAGAAGAAATATTTCGTTTAATTTTTTGTTTGTTTATTGTCCCATCCGAAGACAGGGCTTCAAAAATTAGTCTATAGACTCATTGAATGCTCCTCGCCACGGAAATCTTTAGTAAAAGGCGAAAGATTTGCTCTTAAATTGACGAGAAGCCAGAGATTGACGAATTAAACGAAATATTAACAAAACGAGCCACTTGGCAAACTACGTACAACTACGTTGATGTTTCGACCTATCGACTAAATAATAAATTTAATTTATGGACCTATGTTTGTTTTGACCATATAGTTTACTTTAGAACATGGAAATAGATTTATTTACTTGATTAAAAATGAAGAATATCCATTTTCAAAGGCTAAAATCAAAGTTTTACTTATTTATTCCAGGCAAACGTGATCGATAAACAAATTCCTGAAGGTATATTAATTTTGTTCGAATAATGACGATTAAATGGAACGGGAAATGAGACAACACAAGAATGTCATTTCCTGTTTTTGTGGTTCATTATTCCACCTAATAATAAATCAGAAATAAATTTCACCAACAACAACTCTGATGGTTTACTCTGGTCTGGTTTGTTGGTGGTTTCCGGCGCCATGTTTTAAAGTTTTGAAAATGGAAAATCAAATTCAAACCTTAAATATTCGTTTAATTTTCCATCGATAACAAACAAACAAACAGCATCCATTGCCTCGATCTGCATGCCGACCTATGGGCCCCCACGCCTGTTAGGGGCCCCGCGAATACAGATCAAAATAACATTGATTTGACGTTGAAAGAAAATTGCACCCACGCCCGTTAGGGGCCCGCGACAACGAAAAAAAATTACATTCAAGCTTTGTTAATTAGCGAGGGGGCCCCAACTTTTCGACTGTCTAAGGGCCTCTGTCATTGATGCCCTCCCCTCTAAGAGTTAACAATGTTGTTTCGAGATGTATATTTACACCAAAGTTACGCTGATTTGTCAGTGGCGTAACTACCACACACAGAACCCCAGACATTATTTTATTTTATTTTCCTTTTTGGAATTTTTGGGCCTCTAAAAATTTTTGCAGAGGGCCCCAAAATTGCCAACAAACAAACAAACAAACAGCATCCATTGCCTTGATCTGCTTGCTGGCCCCACGCCTGTTAGGGGCCCCGCGACAACGTAACGCAGTGGTTCACTCAGCAAAAAATTCAAGTTTTGGAGTGACCCGCTTGCAGTCTGGATCTAAATCCAATGGAAAACGTTTGGCATTTACTTAGCAGCATTGTCTACAACAGAAACCGGTACAATAATGCGGATGAATTATGGGAATCAGTTCCTTCAAGAACCGTTTGGCAATTTAGAGTCTTTCTACGACGCTAGTGATATCGCGGTGGCTGAAGTAGTCATGGGAGACGATGAGGATGGCCTTGTCGTCAATGACTTAGTGATGATGAGCAATAATAACTTTCATTTACTTTCAATTCTTTTCGATTAATTACTTTCATTTCTTTCGCGTATGAAATAAATAATAACTTTCATGAAATTTCAAACCCTGTTTCTAGCCACTTTTTTAGCGCACTGTTACCTATTCCGATTGGACATTTGGATTTTTTGGGCGTCGATTGTAGCCTTATCAAATAAATTCCTATTAACAGGAATTCCTGATTATCTGCACTTGTTTTAGATTCACTTGCTTCTGCAGGTGCCAAACTAGGAGTTGTTTCATCCATCAAACTCGGATTTTTATGCGCGTCAGGGGACGCTTCATGTTGGCTTCAGGCGTTTACATCCTGGTCCCCAACCATTGGACATTAGATATCGGTTTCAGTCAAACCCTAGTAGAGACTAATCTGAGAACACTATTCTGCCATCAGCACACTCAGTGCCGGATTAACCCACGTAGAGGCCCTTAGGCCATCGAAATCTCAGGGCCCCCTTTGCACTTTGCAAATTACTGTACATCCTAATACATTTTTAAAACAAAATCTTGGTAAACCAATTTTATTAAAGAAAACAAACATTGATAAACAATATATTGCAATATTATTACACAAACATTAAACTTTTAAAAACTGTATAAACTGATAAAACTTGAAATATTCACTGTTCTTAATTTTTGTAATTCTCTTCCAAAATCAAATTTAATATTATTTTGATCCCTTGTCGCAGGGCCCCTAAAAGGCGTGGGGCCCATAGGCCGGTGCCTACTTGGCCTAATGGGTAATCCGGCACTGAGCACACTAGAAGTGATTGGAGCAAGAAAGGTGTATGCACAAATTATTGTTTAGATTTCATTTTCCCCAGCCTTTTTAGGTTCAGTGTTTTATTTATTCATTTATTTACCTAATTAAATTAAATTTAATTTAATTTAATAAATAAATTAATGTTAGTCTAATAAAAAAGAGCGTTTTTTACTCAAATTAAGCACTTTGTTAAAACGTTTTATAATTTCATAAATGAATTGCAAAGTTCCATGAATAAATTGCAAAGTTTCATGAGAAATTGCAAAATTTCATGAGAAATCGCAAAATTTCATGAGAAATAGCAAAATTCCATAAATAAATTACAAAATTTCACAAAAAAAGTGCAATTTATACGTTTGAAAACAAATTTTTTGTTTGTAATTTTGGTGCCACATTTTACCACTCCAACTAGTGCATGGGAAATTCTGCCACACAGGAGACCAAACGGGAACAATTTAGCGTTCATTTTGTTCCTACCATCACTTTAATTGATCTAACAATTTAATTTAAAGTAAAACAATTTAAATTTGATTTAAATTTTACTTAAAATTCGTTGAAAAATGTAACAGGATTCATTCTTCCCAAGTTTATAGCATCTCAATTAAACACAGTACATAAGTGGCCATTAAAGATATCTCTATATACACCGTATCGCAATTACGGCAGTGACATCTGGCAAACAAGCTCTTGCACTGTCCGCCAGTCAACTTGTTTCTCCTACAACAGCATCCGACGAAAATGAAATATCTCATCATCTCGTTGCTAGTTATTCTGTCCTGCATGGGTAAGTTACATTCAGCACAAAATTAATTAATCCATTATTAAACAAAAATTCTGTTTTCATCTAATTAGTACTGACGACTAATGCAGCCTGTGAATATTATGCATGCAACAGACAGTGCAAAAACTTTTTGTATAGAAAATGTATAAATTACGGTCACACGTGTAAATGCAGCGATAGAGAAATTTACGAGAATTGAGTTAAACTGTAAGCATAAAAATATTTAAAAGTGGAAATGAATAAAATAAAATTGTGGGAAATTACGAGAAATTCTTATTTTGTCGTCACCTGGTGGCCATATAGCGTACTCTAAGCCAATTGATTTTTGCTGCCCCTCCCTGGTACCACGAAAATTAATTGAGTCATCGACTCAATAATAAATTGAATTTATGCACCTATGTTTGTTTCGATCAAATATTTGAGTTTCAAACATCGAAATAGATTTATTTACTTGGTTAAAAATTAAGGATATCCATTTCCAAACGATAAAATAAAAGTTTTACTTATTTATTCCAGGCAAACGTGATCGATAAACAAATTCTGGAAGTTATATTAATTTTGTTTGAATAATGACGATTAAATGGAACGGGAAATAAGACAATACAAGACTGTCGTTTCCTGTTTTTGAGGTTCATTATTTCACCTAATAATAAATCAGAAATAAATTTCACCAACAACAATTCTGATGGTTTAATCTGGTCTGGTTTGTTGGTGATTTCCGGCGCCATGTTTTCAGATTTTAAAAATGGAAAATCAAATTCAACTCGTAAATATTCGTTTAATTTTCCATCGTTAACAAACAAACAAACAAACAAACAAACAGCATCTATTGCCTCGATCCGCTTCCCACGCCTGTTAGAGGCCCCGCGATTACGGAAGAAAATTACAATCAAGCTTTATTAATTAGCGAGGGGGCCCCAAGATTTCGATGAAGCCACAGTATCAAATACAGTGTAAGCTGTCTGAACCGGACATAGCACCGTCCGGACAGCTGCATGGTCCGGACAGGTCAGCCAGGACCCGGACCCAACCAATGCCCAACAATCCAACATTTGCTCTCCTGTCCATTCAGCTTCCCCTTCCGGACTCTGGACAAAACCATGCGTCCCATGAATGCAAAATACATGCAAAATACGCTGTATGGTCAGGACAAACAATTTTTTTGGTTCAACCGAAAGATAGTTGAATACACACGTCCGACGCCATCTTGACGTTGCCACATGTAGTTCACAAATAATTTCCGCGTGATTAACTGGCTTATTCCAGTAGAAATCCAAGAGCGTGCACTTTGTGCAATTTCATGGGACATTAGTCTTAACCAACCCCGCGCTAATAGCATCAAATCGATTGGCCGAACTAATCTAAGTTACTTGGGGTTTTCAACTGACCACCGAATTCCGAATTAAATATCATTGAAACCAAGAAATCCTAAACGACGAAAACAGACCAGAGTAGAAGTCTGAATTGTTTGGCCATTCTATTCAATTCAGCGTCTCATCGTATCCGCCGGAACCGGATCCGACACCAACATTAAATGTAACTTACATTAATACAGTGTAAGCTGTACGGACAGGACATATCACCGTCCGGACAGCTGTATGGTTCGGACAGGTCAGCCAGGACCCGGACCCATTCAATGCACAGCAATACAAATTTTGCTTTCCCGTCCGGACATATGTGATAAAATCCAGGAATACATCCATACCTCGCTTTACGCCCTAGATACAATCCGGAAAAGTTGGCCGTAAAGTGAAAAGCCGTATTACGAGTAATTTTTTTCTTTATCACATGTATTTATATTTACTATACTCGTATACAGAGATATTAGTGAGTTTACACCACAACACAAAATCCTTACGAGTTATAAAGTTATGAATTATAGCACTTTATAAGGCTAGATCTATAAGAAAAGGTCAATTTATAACGTTAAGTTACAAAATACCACAGGCTTTGCCTTATGATTTATCATGACGTCATACAGACATGGCAACCGTACATTTTACCACTCTAACTAGTGCATGGGAAACCCTGCCATACAAGGGACCAAACGCGAACAATTGAGCATTCATTTTGTTCCTATCATCAGTTTAATTGATCTAACAGAATTCATTCTCCCGAAGTTTATAGCGTCTCATGGAATGAATTTCATTTAATTAATTAATTAAGCACCGTACATAAGTGGCTATTAAAAATATTTCTATATATACGGTATCGCAATTACGGCAGTGACATCTGGCAAACAAGCTCTTCCACTATCCGCCAGTCAACTTGATTCTCCTACAACAGCATCTGACGAAAATGAAATATCTCATCATCTCGTTGCTAGTTATTCTGTCGTGTGCGGGTAAGTTACATTCAGCACAAAATTAATTAATCCATTATTAAACAAAAATTCTGTTTTCATCTAATTAGTATTGACGACTAATGCATGGTGTGATATACGTTCATGCAGTAAACAGTGCAGTGAGGGTAACTTTAGTTATAGAAAATGTTTAAATTCCTTTGCCACGTCTTGGTGTAAATGCAGCAATACAAAAATTTCCGAGAATTGAGTTAAACTGTAACCATAAAAATATTTAAAAATTGGAATGAATAAAATAAAATTGTGAGAAATTACGAGAAATTCTTATTTTGTCGTCACCTGGTGGCCATGCAGCGTACTCTAAGCCAATTGATTTTTTGCTGCCCCTCCCTGGTATCACGAAAATTAATTTCCAAAAATTTTGTACAAAAATATCCACAACACTGATAAGAATTGCAAAAATTTGTTACCGAGACCATGTAAAAAGAAGACTCCACCGAAGCAGGACCAGAAGAAATATTTCGTTTGAATTTTTGTTTGTTTATTGTCCCATCCGAAGACAGGACTTGAAAAATTAGTCTATAGACTCATTGAATGCTCCTCGACACGGAAATCTTTAGTAAAAGGCGAAAGATTTGCTCCTAAATTGACAAGAAGCCAGAGATTGACGAATTAAACAAGATATTAACAAAACGAGCCACTTGGCAAACTGCGCACAACTACGTTGGTGTTTCAACCTATCGACTCAATAATAAATTGAATTTATGCACCTATGTTTGTTTTGACCATATAGTTTAGTTTAGAACATGGAAATAGATTTATTTGCTGGATTAAAAATTAAGAATATCCCTTCCAACCCTAAGATGGGTCGTTTTGTGACACTATTTCTATTAAAGCATCATTTTTATATGAAATATGTTTTTTTTTATTCTGATTTTTGCTGACTATTCCTTTGAAACATCACTAGACAGAATGCCACAATTGACATGGATTTTATTCTTTTAGTTTTTCTTTAATTTAAACTAAAAGTTTGCTTGGGTCAAAAAAGACCCATGTTAGGAGTCTAAAAAACATAAAATTAACATTTTTTGCATTTTTTTAAATTTTATTGCACTTTTACTCGGTACCAACTTCTGCTTCTGACATAAACAAATTGCAAAATATAAAACTGTGAGTTTTAAACTGTGAATTAAAAAATTAAATTTAAAACTTCTATTTCAAATGAATGAATCCATACAGTAGTTTGGCTCTTTATTAAAAAAAAGCTATAACAATAACACTTGATTTTTTGGTTCCTGGAGTAAAATACCCCAAGGAATTCAAAAATAAAGTCAATTTTATGAAATTCCAAACATTTCCCATCCGTAGGAGCAAAAAATGCAAAAAAAGATCGTTTTTGTGAAAATATAAAGAAAACTAAAAGTCCAATAAGAAAACTGATTGCACCATTGGAAAGAGCGGGAAAATCCACCTTGGAAACATATAAAAAACATCCAAATATGTCTGTTTTTTATTAAAAAACAAACAGAATTCGAACAGAACATTGCCAATTTATTCCGTCACCAGGGTGCGCCACGATCGTGCACGTTTCGTAAATGCCGTGTACGCGCCTAAAAACGCAGATTTCGGCATTTTTCCTTCATCAAATGTAAAAACAAAAATTACAGGCATGTAGCCCGCAAAAAAAAGAAACGAAATGAGACTGGTTTCGAAATTTATCGAAACCGTTTAAGTACCGATAAATGCAAAAAACGTTTTTGTTGGACTCCAGTGGAATCGGGCAGAACCCGGATGTTGCACATGCGCAGAATCTGGGTCAAAGTATGCCCAACTTAGGAGGGGTATGAAATCAAATTCATCAGGGTTGGAAGGGATATCCATGGGTCAGGGGTTTGCCAGCGTTTAAATGCCCCAGCGCTTTCATTTTCAGCCCCTATTTTTTGGCGTTTTAAATAACAGCCTTTTTTTTTTTAGATTTTTGTGTTTTAGCCTTTTTTCATGCCAGCGTTTTTTCCTCAGCCTTTTTAGGTTAGCGTTTTATTTATTCATTTATTTAATTAAATTAAATTAAATTAAATTTAATAAATAAATCAATGTTAGTCTAATAAAAAAGAGCGTTTTTTACTCAAATTAAGCACTTTGTTAAAACATTTTATAATTTCATAAATAAATTGCAAAGTTTCATGAAAAATTACAAAATTGTATGAAAAATTGCAAAATTTGATAAATAAATTACGTACGTACAAAATTTCATGAAAAAGTGCAATTGATACGTTTTGTAACGTTAATGCAACGTAAAGGCCAGCGAATAAAAACGCTGGCATGGTACCACACCGTTTCCTTAACTGGAACAACAAAATGGCTGTCGACATTAAAAACGGGCCCCAAAAAAAAAATTAAAAAAATTAAATTTTCGAAAATTGTTTTTTTTTTTTTTTAAATAATTTGTGCAAATTGTATTTTATTTTATTTCCCTGATATTAGTGACTATGCACCACGACACAAAATCCTTAAAAGTTATAAAGTTATGAATTATAGTCCTTTATAAGGCTAGAACTATGCGAAAAATCAATTCATAACACTAATAAGTTACAAAATACCACAGCCAATCAGGTGGCTTTGCCTTATGATTTATCATGACGTCATACAGACATGGCGTCCGTACATTTTACCACTCTAACTAGTGCATGGAAAACCCTGCCATACAGGGGACCAAATGGGAACAAATTAGCGTTCATTTTGTTCCTATCATCAGTTTAATTGATCTAACAATTTAATTTAAGGTAAAACAATTTGAATTCGATTTAAATTTTACTTAAAATTCGTTGAAAAATGTAACAGGATTCATTCTTCCGAAGTTTATAGCGTCTCATGGAATGAATTGAATGGAATTAATTAAGCACCGTACATAAGTGGCCATTAAAAATATCTATATATATACCGTACCGCAATGACGGTAGTGACATCCGGCAAACAAGCTCTTCCACTATCCGCCACTCAACTTGTTTCTCCTACAACAGCATCCGTCGAAAATGAAATATCTCATCATCTTGTTCCTTGTTATTCTGTCGTGCATGGGTAAGTTATATTTTGCACAAAAACAATTAATTCATTATGTTTTATTTTGTTTTAATCTGATTAGCAACGATGGCTTGTACTGATAGTGAATGCAAAAAATATTGCAAGGCAGATGGCTTAACAGGTAGTTGTAACAAGCATAACATGTGCCATTGCAAATAAGACGACCACTGAGAGAAGGGCTCTGCCTACTGGAGGACCACACTAGACAAAATGGGCACCCCCATAAAATTAAAAATAAATAATGAATGTAAAAATCAATGGAAATTAAAAATAAATTGATTTTAAATTTTGTTTTCAAAATTGATTCATTTACTTTGCGCTATAATCCGATTGCCATTCATGGATTAATTCTCTTTCAAAATCAAATCCAATATTATTTTGATCGCTTGTCGCGGGGCCCCTAAAAGGCGTGAGGCCCATAGGCCGGTGTCTACTTGGCCTAATGGGTAATCCGGCACTGAACACACTAGAAGTGATTGGTGCAAAAAGGTGTGTGCACAAATTGTTGTTTAGATTTCATTTTCACTTGCTTAAAAATGGTGGGCCAGGGATTTGCCAGCGTTTAAATGGGCCAGCCCTTTCATTTTCAGCCCCTATTTTTAGGCGTTTTAAATTATAGCCTTTTTTTTCTTTAGATTTTTGTGTTTTGGCCTTTTGGCCTTTTTTTGTGCCAGCGTTTTTCCGCAGCCTTTTTAAGTTCAGCGTTTTATTTATTCATTTATTTAATTAAATTAAATTTAATAAATAAATCAATGTTAGTCTAATAAAAAATTATTACAAGTTTCATGAATAAATTGCAAAATTTCATGAAAAATTGCAAAATATCTTGAATAATTGCAAAACTTTATAAAAAATTGCCAAATTTTATGAAAAATTGCAAAGGTTTATGAAAAATTGTAAAGTACTTGTATTATAAAAATTTGCAACATTTTATAAAAAATTGCAAAATTGCCTGTAAATTGCAAAATTTTCTGAAAAATTGCAAAATTTCATATATAAACTACAAAATTTCATAAAAAAGTGCAAATTTTCATGAAAAATTGCAAATGTCATGAATAAATTACAAAATTTCATGAAAAAGTGCAAAACTTCATAAAGTAATTGCAAAATTTCTATGCTTATACACACAAAATGTATGCAACTGATACGTTTTGTAACGTTAATGCATGAGAAATTGCAAAATTTCCCAAAAAATTCCAAAATTCCTAAAAAATTACAAAATTTCCTGAAAAATTACAAAATTTCCTGAAAAATTGCAAAATTTCATAAATAAATTACCAAATTTCATAAAAAAAAGTGTAATTGATACGTTTTGTAACGTTAATGCAACGGCCAGCAAATAAAAACGCTAGCATGGTACCACACCGTTGCCTTAACTGAAACAACAAAATGGCTGCCGACATTAAAAACGGGGCCCAAAAAAAAAAAATAAAAAAAATAAACTTTTTGAAAAAATTTTTTTGTTTGTAATTTTGGTGCCACGAAGACGTATTCACTGTCTGGAGGCCCAAATCCTAAAAATTTTTTTAAAAAATTAAAAAAATTTTTTTTTAGATAATTTATTTCATTTTATTTTCCTTTTTAGAATATTTGGGCCCCTATAAATCGAAGATGAGACCCAATAATATTTTGGCAGGAAACCCCAAAATTGCCAAAATAAATAAATCAAATAAATAAATTAAACAATAAAAATAAATTGATATCAATTAATTAAAATATTTAAAAAATGTAGATAAAAATCTGTATTGAAATCCTCTATTTTAATATATATATATAAAATATATAAAATATATAAAAAATATAAAATATTATATATAAAATATATAAAATATTATATATAAAACATACATTCAACAATAATATTTAACGTTTATTTATTTTGACAATGAGCAATCAATTCGTTTTAATTAATTAAAACATTAAAGTTTATAGTGTCTTATGAAATCAATTGAATGGAGTTAATTAAGCACCATTCATACGCGCCCATTAAATATATCTCCATATATACCGTATCGCAATTACGGTAGTCACATTCAGCCAACAAGCTCTTCCACTATCCGCCAGTCAGCTTGTTTCTCCTGCAACAGCATCCGTCCAAAATGAAATACCAGATGATCTTGATTCTAGTTATTCTCTCCTCCATGGGTAAGTTATATTTTGCACAAAAACACATAATTAATTGTTAAACAAAAATTTTGTTTTTATCTATAATTAGTATTGACGACTAATGGCTGTGACTATGATGATTGCATCAAATTGTGTAAAAATAAAGGCAAAAGTCACAGTAAATGTGTTGCGGATAAAGATAATGGGGAGGATAAGTGTAAATGCAGCAATGCAAAGATTCCATAGCAACATAGTTAAACTGGGCAGCACCTTATAAGGGCACTCACTGTAAACATAAAAAGATTTAAAAGTAGAAATGAATAAAATAAAATTGTGAGAAATTACGAGAAAACTATAAGAAAAGGTCAATTTATAACATTAAGTTACACAATACCACAGCCAATCAGGTGGCTTTGCCTTATGATTTATCATGACGTCATACAGACATGGCGCCCGTACATTTTACCACTCTAACTAGTGCATGGGAAGCCCTGCTATACAGGGGACCAAATGGAAACAATTTAGCGTTCATTTTGTTCCTATCATCAGTTTAATTGATCTCACAATAGGCGTGTTCAATGTTAAAAAACCGTTTAAAAAAGGAAATTGAACTAACTGAAATAAACTGTTTATGACTGTGAACGAGTCGTAACAAACAGAATTTAAACAAACAAGAAACGTGAAAAAACAAGAAACACGAGACAACAACACACAAAAACCACTGGCAAAATCCCTCGATCTAAGTCCAAATTGCAAATGGCGGCGCGAGTAAACGTAAAACCCGGATCAAACAAACGAAAAACCTGGAATTTCTCGTTGCCAAGTAATCGTTTATGTGACGTCAGGTTTGTGATACAAGGAGAAATAATCCTTGTAATTGAACGAACTAAACGGAATAATCCGTTTATAAACTTAAGTTTGAATGCGCCTAATTTAATTTAAGGTAAAGCAGTTTGAATTTGATTTAAATTTTACTTAAAATTCGTTAAAAAATGTAACAGGATCCATTCTTTCGAAGTTTATAGCGTCACATGAAATGAATTGAATGGAATTAATTAAGCACCGTACATAAGTGCCCGTTAAAAATATGTCTATATATCCCGTATTGCAATTACGGCAGTGACATCCGGAAAACAAGCTCTTCCACTATCCGCCAGTCAACTTGTTTTACGAAAATGAAATATCTCATCATCTCGATTCTAGTTATTCTGTCCTGCATGGGTAAGTTATATTCAGCATAAAATTAATTAATTCATTATGTTTTATTTTATTTTAAAAATTTATTTTGTTTTCATTTCTGTTTTAAATCTAATTAGCAACGGTGGCTAGTGAGATTTGTAATTGGGATGAATGCAATTCAGAGTGCCTTAAATCTGGCATAAAAGGTTATTGTTTCAAAGAAGACTGCCTTTGCGATTTCAACGATCAATCAGCGTATGGCTAAAAGGGTCAAACCCCGGGCTCTGCCTACTGGAGAACGACACTAGACGAAATCAACACCCCCTCTTAAAATAAAAACAAATAATAATTGTAAAAATCAATGGAAATTAAAAATAAATTGATTTCAAATATTCTTTTCAAAATTAATTCATCTACTTTGTGGTACAACCCGGTTGCCATTTATGGATTACGTTTATAGTTGATTCTATTTTGGTGCCATTTGCACAAACATTTCTCAGTTTCATAACCACTTCCACAAATCTACATAAATAAAATATTCTCTCCATACCAAAAAATTTAAATTTTAAATTTTAAAATTTATTTATTTATTTATTTATTCATTCCGAAAGCAAAACAATTTAGTTCGAGCTTTTCTTTATTGTGACAAGCTTCTTCTCCCCTCTTTGAATTTAGTCCGCGATATTTCAAACTTAATTGTTTTTTACTGCAAATGTATGCAGTGTATTAGATTTCACGGTGTTGTCAGTCGGCACATTTGGCGCGCTCATCACACTCCAACCCGAGCTCATTTCTTCAGACCGACACACCGAGAACAGAGTCAACAGACCTTTCCCTGCCCCCACGCTACATGCAGTCCCCTTATTACTTATTACCCGGTCCTGCACCAGCCCGCTTGTCCCGCCAAACACAACAAAACAAAGCGACTAATTTAATTGGAAAAAAATCAAAATTCATCCAATGGAAACCAAAGCCAATACTTCGTCGCTTAATTTAATTGTGTTTTCCTTCCCGGATGACAAACGATGATCAAGTGGGGATCAAATGAGTGTCAGTGACCGAATAACAGACAAGCGTGACCGTGACAGATCGGCAGCGGACGAATACCACCCACCTAGATAGGCTAGACGGAAGCAGTAGTAGGCTGGTTTGTTTTTAACCTATCAAGGAATCAGAAGAGTAAATTTTGGTCTTTACCAGCTGGAGGTTTTATTAGAACTGAATAGTACAATGACAATAGTTTCCAAGAAGACAATCTAACAATGTAAACAAAAGATAAGCATTCATTCATGGTTGCATTATTATGCGTTAACAGAACGGACACCGAAAACAGCCAACAGAAGTTACTACGCCTGGAAATGAAGGTTCGACATTCCGTTACATTGACTTACTGGAAAATTAATTCTTCTGTGGCCAGAACTTATCTCACAGATTTTCCAAGACTGGAATGAAATCGTCAATAAAATTCTGTGTGCAGACTGATTTCCGCCAAAGGAACGTGCTTATGTGTCTAATTCTCTGTCTGGTCTTGCCGGGCCCGCTTTCGCTGTCTATGTTTCACACCCAGGCTACTATTTAAGAAGAAGCTTTAAAGAAAAAATGTTTATTGGTGTTTAGCAACACAAACACATTTTCTAAATGTGGGACAGCTGATAAAAAGGTTAATGGCTGAGGGTGGGCCAAACTTGTGATCTAATTTATTGTTGTTTTTTTAAGTTTAATGACAATTAAATGACAATGGTGGGCTATGCATGAAGCAGTCAAAGGGGTTGAATAGGACCCCAGAAGGTGGATGGATCTGAAAATGTGCCATCCATCAAATCTAGCTCGTAATGAATGGCTCGAATCTGACCTCCTTCAGGCTGGTGCCATCCATTGCCAAACTCAATTAGTCAAATACGAACACACCCACACCAATTGGCTTCACTGCCAAGCTGCCCAACAATCTTTGCTGAGTTTACCTTAGCTGCATTTGAAAAGTTATTTCGACTAAACAATATTTTTCAGGACCCTAGACAAAAGAATTGAATCTTCATGGAGCCTTGCAAATACATTGACTGCTGGGATTGATTTGAGATCTGACTGCTTTAGCCATGGTCAGTTAAGTTATATGTGGCAATGTCTAGCGTTGGAAGTGGAAAAAATTTATACGTGCTTGCAAACGACGGGAAAACGAGGAATGTTGTTTACTATCAGGCTCTAACTAGGAAATAAATATAACTTACATAATAATTATGTCATTTTTGCTACTTAAAATGATACTAATAAAAACAAAACAAACAAAAATATTGCTTCTTTAATCCAAGCATTTTCGAATACCGTAACGCTCCGAATAGTGACCCGGGCTTCTATTTTTTTTTACCTCGACCCCCTGGGTTAGTAATTGAGACCGGGCCTATAAACGGACCCGGCTACGATTCGGAGCTTTACGGTATAGATATATATTGTATCTCTTAACATTTAGGTAACATTAAATAAATAACCTAACGATTCATTATTCAGTACATCTTGACATCCATACCAGCAATGAAAAAGTATTCAATAGTTACGTTAAAACAGTTTTTAAATATTTTGAATTTTGAATTCGTATTACATACGTTTTCGAATACCGAGCAAAGCCGGCTTAAATATTTTTGGAGGAATAAAAGTTGGTTCTGTAATTTTCTGGACCTACTCATGGCTGGGGGAAGATAAACTGGCGAAGTAAAAAGTTCATCGAATACCGCTACCGTTGTCATTCCAACACTGATTGTTGTTAATTACAATTCTATGAATACAAATTGATGCAATGCATTCCTGAGACTATGGAAGAAACTGATCCAACATTCCTTTAGGTGTTTATGAGATGATTTGGGTAAAACCCTAAAAAGGACAATGAAATAAATGTTCAGGTTCAAAGGACCCACAAGGATCAAAGATGACTTCATTTTTATGCGAGGGCGGAATCGACGCTTCAACATTTTGATGAAATTATGGGTTTGAGTGAGTCGAAAATCCCGTGCCAACGAGAAAGAAAAATTTTGAAAAACTTTGAGAAAAAAATTAAAATTTTCAAGTAAAAATCAAGTGGGAGAAAGTTGGGTTTGATTTTGAGTGACGTATATGCAAATGAGGTGTTTCTCGGCGAGGCTTCCCACGCGGTTCCGCTAAGTCGACCGCTTGGCATTTTTGTGCAAATGACATCACCCGGATATGAAGCATGTGACGTCACGTGCAGGTAAACTACTCGGGGAATGTTAATGATATTTGCAACTTTGAATTTTTTTTTACCTCCTGAATTTACAATTCCACCGCCCTACCCCGATCCAGGGAACTCCGCATTACACAATTACCGGTAAAATAGGGTCCCACACGCACGGCCCCACAGCTGCTTCTCCGGACGTGTAGACCGTCTTTTGTCTTTAGAGTTCACAACACTAGCACTTAACGCATTAATCTTCCAGCTCCCGTAAGTCCCCAACTTGCTGTTTGCTTGTAAAACCCAAAAACTAAACTTCGCACCAAGTCCGGGAAAGTTCTTCCACGGGCCGTTTGGATATTTATAACATCATTCGCGAGCCATACCTAATCATCGACGTAGAGGTGAAATTCTTGGGTCGTTGCAAGACGGACCACTGCGAAAGCATTTGCCGAGAATGTTTTCATTAATCAAGAACAAAAGTTAGAGGTTCAAAGGCGATCAGATACCGCCCTAGTTCTAACCATGGCGGTACCCAGCAGAGCACTTTTCTTCTTTCGCTACGGCGGCGACAAGACACGAAGAAACAAGTCATCAAAGCCATAATGTCGCAGTACACGACTAAGAACTGACTTTTTAAAAAAACCAGCAAATGTGAATGCAACATAAAAGTCATGTCACTGCCAGCTGTTTAATTAATTGTCTAAAAAG
>JAQIXU010000497.1:0-31864 GCA_034701245.1 Strigamia transsilvanica | reverse complement strand
TTTTCACGGTTTTTTTTTGTTTTATTTTGTGACTTTTTATTAGGTTCTACGGTTTTTTCGTTTTATTTTCTGATTTTTACGGTTTTTTTCGTTTTACTTTCTGATTTTTACGGTTTTTTTCGTTTTACTTTCTGATTTCCACCGTTTTTTTGTTTTATTCTATGGCTGTTGTAGTTTTATTTTCAACTTTTCATTCTTGCCTTTAAAAATTCCCCTCTAAACACCAGACTCAAACAACCGCCGGGCTCCAAACAATCGCCTAACAAACCAGCCCTCAAAACCAAAACAAACACCCCAACATTTATTCCCACCCCGTCCATTCCCATATTTTTTTTAAAAAAAAAAAAAAAAAAAAAAAAATCCTTCCATTAATTAATTTTTTCTTGAACTTCTAACTCCCAAACACCCCACAATAAAAAATTCCAGCATCAACTGCAAAGTGTAATGGCGCTCAATTCTCGCCTTTGCTCGTATGGAGTTAACACACTTTGAAAGAGTACCCGAGGGACAGTGTACAATTTGATTACTCAATTAGTGGAACACTGCCCGCCGGAGAAAAGCAAGGTGGGAGGAATTATGGCACCATCCACTCTAGAGAAGAGTACACCAGGGAACGCGCACCTCATTACAACAAAACTACATCAGCGTGGCCGCCATCGCCTCCACCATCCTCCATCCTCCAACCTCCGCATCGCCCAACCAAAACACCGTTTCTCCTCCCAATAAAATCCCAATCATTTATTCCCCAATTTTAAATTTAATCAAACTCCAAAAAAAAATTTTTAAAAATTAAAAAAAAAAAAAAAAAATTTTCATCGCGCATGCGTAATACACTCAATGGGATTATTCTAAAAAATTTACGCCCTCGCAGTTCTCTCTCGGCGCCTTTGATCAGACGGGCGCGTCCGCGATTAAAGGCAAGGAAACACCGCCCCCCTCGCACCAACGAACGCGATAAAGTGATTAAGCAGCCATTCAAATTTCATGGACTTTACTTATCGACCCCGACCGTTCGTCGATTCTCCCGAGCTGCGTCGAACAAACCTGCAAACAGAAGCGACGCAACGCAACGCAACGCCACGCCACGCGGAGCGTTGAGACGTCATCTCGTGAGAGATGGCGCCACGGCGGATGATGGAAGATGCGGATGCTCGTACATCACAGTTACCAAGACAACGGTGGGATGAGAGGCCGGCGGATTTGCACCCGCCTGTCTCGTGTCACGTCGTTTCGTGGCACTGATGGATCGCCGCCATTATTCATTCGACCGCCACTGCACAACACACTGTGGCGACTATTACGGCCTGCTGACCACTAGCCACCGATACCGCTTGGAAAAAAAAATGATAAAAAGCGTGTCTTTTCCTGAAGATTAATTTAAAAAATGTTCGGTTAGGGTACAAAGGGTTAGAGAGACCGTAAATGCGAGGATGGACAAAATCTGAATTTTACCCGCGATTTATTGGATTTAATCGGTTTGATCAATTTGGGCAGTTATTTTAGTGTTTTAGATCAATTTAGGCCGTTATTTTAGTCATTTACATGTTGAATTTAATTGGTTTGGTCATTTACATGTTGCATTCCGCTTTTTGGCCAATTGGCTGAAAAGAACACCGCTTTGCTGAGCATTAACTAGCCAGTGATCAGTAGGTAATGGCTGGATTAGGTCCCCCGCAAACCCCAAATATCAACCAACACACGACATTATTCCTCTCTCTAATTCAAAAACAACGAAAATTGAAATAAAGATTAAATAGATTTAGATTCCTTTTAAAAAAAACCGCCGTAGCCCATTAATTAGAACCAAATTCCAACCGACGTTTTCCTTCACCTTCAAAATTGATAGAAAACGGTGGGTGCGTCGGATCTAGTTAATTTGAGAGATGGCGTGTGGGAAAATGCTCGCCTATACTTTATAAAATATGGCCTCATGCAAATTAAGTGTCATGTACAGACTGGAGGCGTTTATCATGCAAACGCCACTTTATTCCTTTCACAAACCCAACTTCCCCTTCTCCCGCACACACCGCGCCACATTTCAACCTTTTTATAGTAAAAATAAACTCGCAGCAACGAATTAAAGCCTAATTCAACACTGCAAATCAAAACTAATATCAATTTCAATACAAAATACACATCTCTCGAAAAAAGCGACAACTGGTGGCGAACTTCCTCCCCAACACTCACCATGATGGATGATCGCTGCCATTTTTTCACCCAAGTTATTTGATAAAGAAATCCGTAGCAGACACGAATTTCATGCAAAAAAATTCGAGATAAAATTTAAAACATGAAAATATAAATTTTTTTTATTTTAATTTTTTCACGATAAACGGCGCTTTTATCTGCGCCGTTTCAGTCGGCTGCGCCATGACACGCGTCACCCCTCGAAAGCTGCTGATAACCAGCTAATTAGCTCTCCTTAATTTAAGTCTGTCCGATCAGTGCGGAGCCCGTATCGGTTTCTCGTATCTTGGCGCTCACCCATTGCTCACACGAACGGCTTGGTTCGTTTCTGGCTGGGATTAGAGATACAGCGGAACAAGGAAAACCGCAGCTCTTTATTATCACTACCCGCCGCCAGATGGGCTATATTAATATGGCGCCTCGATAAATTCGACATCTCTAATTTTAATATACTTGAAATGATGATCGTGCTTTTAATGAATGGTTTTATAATAGGAGGAGGGATTGCGGTAATGATGTGATCTTGTTTTTATGTTGTTTTGAATTTTGTGATTTTTTCGGGGAAGAGAAATTAAAAATGTTTTGATTTAATTTCAATTAGTGAGAATTTGGTAAGATTTGTTTAAAATTTGCGAAAATTTTGGATATTTTCTTTTAAAATTTGGAACAAATTTGAGCATTTTTTCTTTAAAATTCCCAAAATTTTTGAAGATTTTCTTCCGAATTCCAAAAATTTAGCAAATTTTCTTTAAAATTCATGAAATTTTACATTTTCTTTCAAACCCCTTAAAATTCCCCAAATTCCACCAAATTTGCCTTAAAATCCTCTAAATTTCACCAAATTTTCTTTAAAATTCATGAAATTTTACATTTTCTTTCAAACCCCTTAAAATTCCCCAAATTCCACCAAATTTGCCTTAAAATCCTCTAAATTTCACCAAATTTACCTTAAAATCCTCTAAATTTCACCAAATTTACCTTAAAATCCTCTAAATTCCACCAAATTTACCTTAAAATCCTCTAAATTTCACCAAATTCCGCTAAATTTGGCCTAAAACTCTCTAAATTTCATCAAATTTTTCCTAAAATTCCCGAAATTCCACTAAATCTTGCCTAAAATTCTCCAAATCCCACTAAATCTGCCTAAAATTCCCAAAATCTCACCAATTTCTTTCAAAATCACCACAAAAAAAATTTAAAAAACATCCCTCAAAACCAACAAAATAAAATCCCATAAAATAATTTTTCATCCCCCCCCCCCCCAAAAAAAAACCACATTAAATAATAACAAAACAATCACCAAACCCTCCAAACTTTCAATATTTTATTCCCCACCCCCCACCCACCCGCCAAACCCACTCCCTTTATCAAAACACCCAAACGCCAGTCTCTCTCTCTCCATGATGAATCGCACCCTTGCGACTCTCCTCCGAAGGGACTACGCTTGCAGAAAGCGAATGCCTAATGGTCACCAAAAGGGGGCAACCACTACCAAACGAAACGCTACATTTTTCATGTCGCGTCAAACGTCAATCAAAACCCCGCACACCGTAAACCCTCACCCATCACCGGCGAACCCAAATCGCCATAAATCTCCGCGAGACAAACGCGAGAGCACGAGAGCGCCATTCATCACCATGTTTGCCCACTTGATTATACACTTAAGAGCGGATCCGTTCAAAAAATGACGTTCAATACAAACGTACACACACCACGTGACTGGCGAATGGCCATTATTCATGCGCCCTAATCACGATGATAATGCGCAGCATTTTCCTATCCGTTTGCTGCCGATCCGTGCGATACGACGACTATTCCCAGCCCAGCCATGGCTCTCTATACACCAACGTTTGTAATGGATAATTTGTATTGTGGCCCGCTCGGCCCATCCATCACGTTGATGGATGATGTTCGCTCACAATCCACTGCCAACCTCACTCCACCATCACTCGCGACTCCACCATACACATGCCCATTTCCTAGCCCTAGCTCTCATCAAATTTAGCAAATTAATGCTGGCGTACAACGGCTAATGTTGTCAGGGTTATTTACTCGAAAAATAAAGGATTGTTGGTTTGTTTGTTTTTTTTTTGGTTTTTTTGTGGAGGAAAATGTTTTACGGATTAATTTACAAGAAAAAGTTGGTTTTTACGGGGACGTTTACAGGGAAAATTCGGTTTTCGGTGGTTTTTACGCATATAAATGTGTTTTGCAGGCAAATTTACAAGAAAAATTTTTCTTGTAAATGTGTTTTACAGGTACATTTACAAGAAAAATTTAGTTTTCGGTGGTTTTTACACATATAAATGTAATTTACACATAAATTTACAGGAAAAATTTGGTTTTCTTCGATCTTTCACACGTATAAGTGTTTAACACATAAATTTATAGGAAAAGTTTGGTTTTCAAGCAAATTTACAAGATCAAGTTGGTTTTCTTTTATGTTCTGCACATATAAATGTGTTTTACAGATGGATTTACAGGAAAAATTTGCTTTTCTTCGATTTTTTTTACACGTATAAGTGTTTTACACATAAATTTACGGGAAAAATTTAATTTTCTTTGATGCTCTACACACAAAAATGTGTTTTACGAGCTAATTTACCCGAAAAACTTGTTTTCTTCGATTTTTTTACACGTATAATTATGTTTTACAGATAAATTTACAAGTAAAACAAAATTTCCTCGATCCACTTTCCACAAAAAAACAAACCAAAAAAACCCCACAGACTTACCCATCAAATTAAACACCCAACTTCCCGTTTAACGCATCCTTACTTATGCAAATATTTACTCCACTAAACCTCCCAGTTGATCACCATCTGCCCTGCCATCCACCAAAGTCAACAAGTTCCGCACAACCATCTCCAACCTAAGCCCTCCACTAAAAACCACCCGTAACCTCCCAAACCACCACCACCAACCAATATCCAAACAAAATTCAAAAAACCAACAAGAAAAGAAAAACGCACCAAACTCACGCCGCCATCAAAATCAACGCCACTAAAATTCCCAACTCGTAAAACCTCATTTATACTTCAGAATTATCGGCCAGCCATTAGTTGATTAAGACTGTACAGCTGCAAGACAGGGGCGAGCAAACTTTACGAGCTGTTCACTTTCTCTATCAAACTTGGGGATTCGATTAGTTAAAACGGGTTGACGACACTTTCCTGCACGACATTAAAACTACTGCACCCAGGTGTGAAGCGGCGCCGTTGACGCCTCATTAAACAAATGACCACTAACCCGAGTCCGCGTGCACCTTAATTAGGACCACCTACTCAAAACACTTCACCAAAAAAAAAAAAAAAAAAAAAAAAAAAAAAATGGCGCCCGCCCCCCAAAAACGCTCCTTTGAATGCGCAACAACAACACGCACAACAAGAGCAAACTGCAATCAAAGTGTCCAAAGAAAAGACGTTTGGGGAAGTGTGCAATCTCTAGAAGAGCGAGGCAAATTGAATGGGGGGACCGGAAGTTGGTTTTCAAAGCTGGGGCTACACGTTTCCTGCAATGTCGTGTGCAGAGGGCGCTTTCTCGATGGATTTTTCATCCGACGAAGGGCGCAAGAGGGAAATGTGTGCGTGGTGGCCAATTTAAAAATCCTCGCTATTAGGACGCATCATTGCCCCTTGGACGACACGGAGCACTCGCCCTACTGCAGATAACGGCTCTCCGAGGGCCGGCCGTGATTAATGGACCCACCATCAACCCAACCCGGTGCCATAAACGAATGGACAGCTCCACCGCGTCGATAAAAAATAAAAAAAAAAGTCATAATTTTTTTTTTTTTTTTTTTTAAGTTTTTAAATTTTTATTTTCGACGGTTTTTTCTCTAACAGGCTGCCGCGGCAAGTCGATCTGCGTCGGCCTGACAACACAAACACCGTCAAGTTTAGGGTTTTGTTTCCCGGAAAGCGGGGTAAGGAAGCCGGCCGATTATTGGGAAAGTTCATCATTCCGACGTTATAAAAAATTGATCCGTCGGAGCAAAAATCGACGTTTTAGGCCAAAAATCGATGTTTTTAGTGCAAAAATCGATGTTTTTAGCCCATAAATCGACAAAAATCGTCATTGCAACATTATGTCTAAAATGTTGATTTTTGGTCTAAAATGTCAATTTTCGGTCTAAAATGTCAATTTTCGGTCTAAAATGTCAATTTTGATCTAAAAACAGTCAATTTTTAATCTGAAAAGGTCGATTATTGATCTTAAAATGTCGATTTTTGATCTTAAAATGTCGATTTTTGATCTTAAAATGTCGATTGTTGGTCAATTTTGGACTAAAAAGTCAATTTTCGGTCTAAAGTGTCAATTTTTTTTTTATCTAAAAAGTCAATTTCTATCTAAAAAGTCAATTTTTGATCTAAAGATGTCGATTTTTGATCTAAAGATGTCGATTTTCGGTCTAAAGATGTCGATTTTTGATCTAAAGGTGTCGATTTTCAATCTGAAAACGTCGATTATCGATCTAAAACTACCAATTTTTTATCCAAAACTACCGATTTTTTTATCCAAAACGTCAATGTTAAGTTCAAAACTTTTAGCCCCAACAGTACCAATTTCCCAAAAATACCAAACACTCTTATCCCAAAAACCAAAAAAAAAAACCCTAGTCAAATTCTAATCACCTAATAACCCGATCGAGCTTCCACAACGGGGGGGGAAACACGACATGCCAACCTTTGACTCCGTGTTCAGCACAAACTACAAGCAAGATTTACACTCGACGCAGTTTTAATGAGATCATAAGTTCCAGTTGAGTTGTGCGCAAACTGATGTTCCACCAAAGCCACTTAGCACAGGTTCTCTTATTCTTGCGCTAATCTCCGCTATTCTATCACGCTGACACCCATCGTGACATCTCGGCCGCCAAACGTCGCCTTAATCCCACCGGTTGAATCTGCCTCGCGCCCCAACCCCTCTCGGACGCCCGAGACGAACCCGAACACCGGTTCAGGTGTGGCGCCCCCTGGCGCCTCCATGGGGGATTCACCACATCGCGATCAACAGGGGTTAAGCTCGCAAAAGCGCCGCCTTCCGCTCCTCCGGGGGAGCTTCCCTGCAGTGCACTGCTTTTGTGTTTGGCGCGCTCCTCCGCGATTAATCTTCATTAGCTCGGCGTTCGCTCGACCCCATTCTACCCCCTCTTAATGCCAATTCTCTGCCTAATTCCCCAAACACAATTTACAAAATCTGCTTTTCTTCGCTAACCCGCATCGCAAACAAATTTCTTTTTTTTATCGATTACACTAATTGGAAATCGAGACGCCTTGGCCTCGACCGGAGATGGAAGGGCAACGCCTCTAATCCGACCCCATGTTATCGGTCATTCGAGTCTACCTGCCCGATGCCTCATTCATCTTCCTGTAGCTTTTATTCCTCACTTCATAGCAACTGTCGGAACGTTTTCCGTTTAATTTATCACGTTTGACGTGCAGCTGGACGACTAATTCTCTTTTTGCAAGTGTTTAGACCGCAGTGTGTTATTCGGGGTTGCACACATGCTAGCAGGCGCACTGTGCTAAAAATATTAGGTGCCCCTTGCCCTTTGTTATACTTGCCGTACTGCACAGGATAGAGAGCGCATGGTGCCAACGGTTAAGTAACTAGTTAACGTTACATAAAAACATCTATCTCAATGCGCTCTTTCCTTTGTGATAATCATTTTAGTTAACGTTAATTAGATTTTTCGTGTTGATTGGTTGTTAGTAATATACGTACAGTAGAGCGCCGATAATTATCCGAACTAATCGGAGATGGGTGTTCATAAAACTGATTTGTTCGCAAAATCGGACATTAGAAGTGTGTGTGTACGTTACCGTATTTTATTACATACGTACAACATATTGTATGTAATTTATAAACGTTTAATAAAGCATCAAGTTTTCTTTGCTTCCAGGCTGACATAAGTGATATGCTGATCACCGCTGTTCGGATAACCAGCGTCCTACTGCACAGTTATAAGTACGGTACTTACGGTTTTTGGTGATTTCTGTTTTTGTTCTTTTAGCAGTTTTACTTATGGTTGCTATTGTTAATTTCATTTTGGACAGTTTGCTGATTTCACTTAAGGTTATTTCTACTGATTTCACTTATGGTTGCTTTTGCTGATTTCACTTATTGTTGCTTTTGCTGATTTCCATTTTGTTCAGTTTTCTGACTTCACTTATGCTTCCTTTTCTCATTTCAGTTGTGGTTAACTTCTGCTGATTTCAATTACGAACCGGAAATGTCAACATTGCACAGAAACTATAAAAAAAAAATGTATAGCATTTTAAAAATCTGAGATACAATATACAAGAAAAAAAAAACCAAAAGCACTCGTAAAAATGCAAATTTGACGTGCCATAATAAATGAGAAAATTCAAGAAGTAAAGGAAAAAAAATTGACACTCAGATAATTATCTGGCATCAATTTATCAAAATCCAAGGAGGGGACGAAGAGGAGCGTGATTATGTTTTGGGCTGCTGTGTGGCCTATCAACAACCCAAATCTAAAGAGCCCTGAGGAGACCTCCAAGAACGAAAACCCATTAAGCAAAAGATAGCGTCCATTTTGCGTGTCTCTTGGAACTCACTTGTAAATCACACAACTGGCTTTGTCCTCGGTTTAAAAGGCCAACTGAGATTGAACACATTTATTTCATCACAAAAAAAACAAAATAAATAAATAAATAAATAAATAAATAAATAAATAAATAAATAAATAAAATAAAAATATTCTTTCCTTTGTTCAAAATGATGTCATCGCTAGCACTAATTAATGATACGCATCGTTTTGTTTTATTGCTTCACGTCACGAACGTTTTCATCACGAAGCGATGAACGAGCACGCATGCGCCATTTGTTAAAAAAACTGCCACTCCTAAAGAATAACAAAAAGCGCCCCACGGTATTAAATAGAAAAAAAATACATATAAAAATGGGCGAATGGAAGAATCCATCATTCAATGTCGGCTCGAACAATTTATTCATTCGCCATTACAAACACCTTGTCGAATTACCTGCGTGACGTCACTCCCAAACTAAAAATTTAATCGCAAAAATAAAAAAAAATAAAAAAAAAACTCAAGATACAAAATGAGATCCTGTCATCCGTACCAAAAGAGTTATCGGTAAAAGAAGTGAAAAAAATTAGTCGGTAATTGATGTCATGTGAAAACACGCGTTCCTAATCCCCACAGGAAAAAGTAAAAACAAAAATTTTCATTATTCCCAATTGAAGAAAGACAACAGGGGGCTGCGAAATCTAATTGAGAATTTTATCCAACGGGCATTTCGCTACGAGCGACTAATCAAGGCTCGCTTTAATTCTGCGCCGACATTAATTAATATAAATGACGAGGCCTTCCTTCTCCTTCCTCGCTCTTAACGCTCACAAACGCGCATTCTCCTCCACACCCAAACATCAACAGAATCAACTATACCCCACCTCAACACCAAATCTTACACTCACTGTGTCTTTAAGACATTTTCTATTGTGTGTTGCGTCCAGTACCACGTGCTTCTCCCCTAACCACTATTGGGCGCCAGTCCGAGACCAGAGGATTGCCATATACACCCATACCTCGCTTTGCGGCCTAGATACGTTCCGGAAAAGTTGGCCGTAAAGCAAAAATCCGTATAACGAATCAGGGAAATGTACACTGGGAGTTTTCCCAACTTTTTGGTCGTATAACGAACATTGTAGGCCGTAAATCGAAAAGTGCCATAATTAAAAAAGGCTGTTACAGCGAAATGTCGTATAAAGAGTGGCTTCAAGACATTTTCTATTGTGTGTTGCGCAGTCCGGGACCAGAGGGTTGCCGGATAACGGTATTATACGGCAACCGGTCTCTCTTCAAGACATTCTCTATTGTGTGTTGCGTCCAGTACCACGTGGTTCTCCCCTAACCACTATTGGTGGCCGGTCCGGAACCAGAGGATTGCCGGTTATCAGAATTTTCCTCATAATTAAACAAAAAAAGATTGAGAATACAACAAACACAGCAGATGAAATTGGGGTAATCCCACAAGCAATAGAAATTCTCATTAGTTTCTGGTTACTAGCACTTTCCCTTATTCCAATGCTAGATAAAACAGCTGTTACTGTGTAGTGGTCGATTTAGTCTGCTGTCAGTCTGCTCTCAAGTAACAGTGGGCATGCACACAACATTTAAACAACAAAAGATGTTTAACTGCAATTCCAAACTTGCTTTCTGCAGTTTAAAGTAGATAAACCAAACTAAATGACTTTTCGACTTTATCCATTGGAGATGTCAGTGAGAAAAAAGAGACCAACCAACAGCCCTAATATCGGTGCCATTCTAGCCCAACAACAAACAGACAACACTTCATTCAAACCCCATCAAGCAAAACTACAGCTAAAGCACGTAGTGTGAGTGTGCGACGGGCTTAGTTATATATTTAACGATTAAATAATCGCATTAATGACGCCAATTATCTAACACAGGGGTTCTCAAACCTTTTAACATTACGACACGCTTTTTAGAAAGGCAATCTATCACGACCCACTTCAATCCTGGCACATTTGACATCTTCAATGATACTTATGGACTAGCTAGAAAAAGTCATCTTATAACCAAAACAAGTAATTAATATGGAAGCACATTGCTATTGCGACCTACCGAAAATCAGTTACCAATCCAGTTTGAGAAACCCTGATCTAACAAAATACACTCAACCCTCACTATACGGCCGCTCTTTATACAGCATTTCACTATAACGGCCTTAGGGAAGTATGGCACTTTTTCGATTTACGGACCACAATGTTCGTTACACGGCCAAAAAGTCGGGAAAATCCCCTGTGTACGTTCCCCTGATTTGTTGTACGGCTTTTCGCTTTACAGCCAACTTTTCCGGAACGTATCTAGGCAGGGTTATACCATTGAATTTCTCCAGTATTAAATAATGTTAACCGCATCGAAGACTCTCAGCACCCTACTTCGGCTATTCATTCCCCACGCAGCATCATCCATTTCCTTCCCGACACCACTTTTTCCTTTATTCAAATTCTCGCCTTCTCTTTCTAAATGACATCTTTCTAAAAGTCATTTTTCAACTTTGCCCAATTTCGATATCAATCCGTCACGACTCCACCTGAAAGAAAAAAAAAGATTTCCCACATTAAACGAGATCTAGATGACTACTTTCCCGATCGCATCACCTAATGAGTTATAATAATCGCGTCTACATCGACTGATGTAATCAGCGAGACATGTGATAGCTTTTAGCGACACCGCTACCCCAGCACATTAATCATCAGCACGTCAAATATCTTCCCCCCTTCCTTCTTCTTTTCCTCCTCGCAACATCTGTCTCCCATCACACCATCCCGTTCCCAACACTCATCTTCCTCACTCCCACTGCCCCCTGACCACTCCAAACCCCCTAAAAAAAAAATCAAAAAAAAAACCACCAAAATTCCACCCATTAAAAAAAATCATCACGATTTGTTACTACAACGAGGGTTCCTCCATTAGTCCCAATTTTTGCCTCGAAAAAGATTTTCTATTCCAGCGAGTAAAAACAGGTGCTCCCACAATTCCCTTGGGAACCCGCCTAACATTTTGATGGATTCTTCATTTCTCTCACTTTCCGAGAGGGAAAAGCGGGACACTTTCATCACAATTCAATTTCCTCTCAAATTTACACTTCCCCCCCACTTTTTCCATCGCAAACTTTTATTCCCCCCTCTCCCGCGGTCACCGCAGAATCGTCACCACCCAAACTAGCGTCCACCATCCATCGCTTTTAATTATAGAGCAGAGGAAAAGATGGCCGAGGGGGCAGCGAGCCGCGCAGGGGACAAAGAGAGCGACTAAAAGCAAAGAGGCGCGCGACAAATGGATCGGCGGTAATGCAGCCAAAAGCACGCGTTGCCGCGTCGCAAATAGATCGCTCGCGGGCACCGGAGTGACGTCTCAGAGTGGCGCTTCGCATCGGCTTCGGTCGGCGGTGATTCCGAGCTGTTAGTGGCGAAGAGGCAAAAAGGTGTAATGGCATCCCCTCGTTCCCCCCCTCGCCGTTAGAGGCGCGCCATATGTGACCCAGAAGGCACCGGCAAACACCCCCGAACATGCGTCCCCGTAAACATGTCAATTACCCACTTTTCTCCCCCTCACGCCCGACTTTGCAAACGCGTTTACGAACCACGGATCTGGCGCGGCGAGTTTTAATGTTTAATTAGCAAGTCGCGGGCAGCAAAATAAGGCGAAAATTGCCCCTTTTCTTTGCTCCAAACGCGAAGCATCTGCCTGCTAATGGCCGGCCAAATGGTCAGTGTATCTCGGCTCACCTTCTAACGGCCATGTGGCCAATGTCCCATTTACCACAGGCATCCTCGACCGCTGCAACGCAATGTCCACAAATCCGTGCTGGCACGAACCAGACACCGAGCGATTGCTCCGAAACGCGCGCAAACGAGTTCCATGACTAATTGCTTGACCGCCGTCCCATGTCCGCTTCGAAACTGACCCATCCCCATCCCGCACAGCCTCTGGCAGACGCCCACTCCATCCGGATCCCCCGGGGCCAGTCAAATGGTCTTTCTCGTCCGTCTTTTATGGTATGCATAAAAGACGCCTTCCCCTGTTTAAGCTGCCGAAGATTTGCATGTTGGAAACGAGCAGCCCATGAGATATTCATACGCTGAGGGGGGGACGAGCGCGGCCATGAATAATTTTGATGTAATCTAGCCTGGTTTTCCCCGTCCCTCACTCGCGTGAATTATGGTTGCATTTTATACACTGATATTATTTGATTTATTACGTCGCCCCAGTCACCCACCCAACACCGCGCGCATCAAATGAAATATTGACAGGAGGACAAACAAACAAGCAGGCGCGCCCTGACGACAAAAACACGCGTAATGTGTGTAAAGTTGTGTTTTAATCCGAGCGTGATGCGTTTAAAGGTTGGCACAATTTCAGATCCTTGAAATCCGAAAACCGGATGTTGCGGATTCGAGTGTCTTTCTGTTTTGTGGACATCTAGTCCGCATGCTCGTATCCACGTGGCAAAATCGCAACGTAATCGCAGGCGTGGTCTGAAGTATTTCCTGAGAAAATCACAATCTCGGGATTCGGGATTTCCCGAAATGTTAAAACTTTCAATTCTGAACATTCGGGATGGAAAATCTCGAAAATTCCTCGAGAATTCCCGTCGGGAAATCCCCGAAACCCAACTCTATTTACAGGTTAAGCCGACTTCTGCTAGTAGTTTGCGTAGTTTCAGTCTCTTTAATAGAAATCAGTCTTAATTTCATCCGGTTAGGCGATAAGACGACAATATTTCAAGCCAAGTGACGAAGAGGACGTGGGAGCGGGTACCATCAACGATAACAGATGGCGAGTCAAGGGACCTGCCACCGCGCAGGGTGTCTCTCGTCTTTTACGGTTAATCCACTCTGGTATTCAATCTTCATCCACTCGTGATGGTCATTGATCGCACGTGGCCCCCGCACGACTATCTGCTGCTCTCGCAGCAACTCGCGACGAACCTCCGATGGGACCTGCGCGCTCCTCCTAACATTTGTCAACCGAGTTACTTACCCAAACACAATTACCCCCCCCCCCCCCATCCCCCGAAAAAAAAAATATAAAAATTAATTTTTTCTTGTTTACCCAAATCCGTGGCGCACATTAATCGCTCAGTTGCAATTACCCGCGCGGCGCGATGGAGGTCGACCAATGCGGCGGCCTACGACCCCGTCGTCAATTTGTCACGTGAACATTCACCGCCATAAACTCATTTAAGTGCAACCGGCACTCATCCTAACCCACTTTCCAGCACCGCTAACGACGAATAAAAAATCGCACAGAGCAATTCCTCTGTGGACACGAGAGGGCTCCTCCCGTGGGGGCGTTGAGTTCAGTGCGCGTTCCAATGTTCCAATCTTGATTTCGTTCGGGAAATAGGAAGAGTGGAAAGTGAGTGAGAAAGACCCCCTGGGAGAGGAAAAGAACTGTACTATATATATATATAGCTAAAGAAAAAGAAAGAAAGAACGAAAGAAAAATAGCTCAATGGTTTTCCGAAAAACCTCGAATAAAAAAATAATAGAAGCCTAATCACCCACCAGGGGATTTCCTCATATTCGCACTTTTCCTAAGCAATGATAAATTCGCCATTGTTGTCATTTACCGAGCCAAAAAAAGGGCACTCATTCAGCTAGAGACGTGACATTCTCTTCAAATTAAAGCGACTCTTTACGCAACATTGTTGGAATGTGTTGTGCAGTTCTCGCTGATTTATCTCTTCTTGCATCTATATTTAAGCACGGGGTAACTAATCGACGCTTTTAAATCATAGCAAAACGTAAATAACTAAGAATTGGCAGTATACGTTGCTCTTCTTGTATCCAAATGGTATGATACAGACGATTTTCTAATTCCAGTCCTAATTTAGCCTAATATTAGGCCTAAAAATGCGAAATAATGTAAATAAACAACAATATACCGGTAATTTATAACATGGTACTAAAATATTGTTGTTTTCTTTCATTTGTTTAGCATTATTTGGCCGAATAGTAAGCTTAATCCTGCTAAATATGAACTGGAATTCGAAAATCGTCTGCGCAGAATGAGATGCGCAGTTCGAATTTAGCATCAAGATACCGGGCGCGAACTGTGGGCTTTACAAGCTACTGTATAGCTTAGGGGCCCCGCAATCGTGGCACCCCAAACTTCCGCTACATGACAGCAACTGTGTCCAAGACTGCTGTGTCCACAACACTTGACCAATGCCTGTCATTAGTTTGTCACTTGTCACAAATTGTATAGTGAGACCTTTTTCCATCTTCTTCTTGAAGCAGCAAAAAGCTGTGTCTGACAAAACCGTGTCAACATTCTGCACATTTGGATTCCAGGTCCTGTAACTTCCAGATAAATAAATTCACGTTCCAAAAATTCCAAATTTTATACCAAAAAAAAAAAAAAAAAAACTGAAAAAAAAAAAAAAAAACTTCTAAACGAATTAACTTTTATCCAGTCCATAAAATAACCATGGGTCAATCGCAAACTTCTTTCCCCTTCTTCACTATCCCATCGTGCAATTTTCATCAACCCCGATTGCCTTCTTGATAAATATTAGATCCGAGGATGACAACGAGTCACCAGGAAAACTGATCCCTTCATGCACGCTTGGGACTCGATCAATAATAGAAATTAATCGATACACACATCCACCCAAAAAAAAAAAAAAAAAAAAAAAAAAAAAAAAAAAAAAAAAAAAAAAATCGATAAACCGAACCGGAAAGAGCGCAAATAATAATGATGGAAGAGTTTGAAATTTGCTTTCCACTTGGGATGGAAGAAAACTGCTTTCCCATTAGATTTCCTCCCGAATGACGCTAGGCGAGCATTAATCTCAATTAAAGTGAAGCTGTCCTTGGAAAAGGGCCCTCTCGTAATAGTGAGTGAAACACTCGAGGGACCGACCACCACACACTACTTAATTCATTAAAAGTTCCTCCGATCGACTCTCGCCCAACTTTCTCTCCGCTCCGAGTCCAAGTCGCGCATTCCTCACTCGCGACGTGTCAAACACTCCAAACTCCAAACACACTCGCAACACCATTCGTTTACGCACGTCACGTGGGACAGCCAGCAACACGCGAGTAATTTACGAGCCCCACAGTCGGAAATTTGTTTTCGTGTCCGACACTGGTCGGGAACGTCGTAAATTCGTCGACGGAGCGCGCATAAATCGCCCCGTGTCACCGACGGACCAGTTTTCTTACGTGATTTACGCGCAGCTGCCGGCCCGCTTTTGCACAACACGCAAACACTGCAAAATGGCGCCCGATTCCCTCCCTGCGCAGTGCCGTAAACGACCCGATGCGATGCGATGCGACACTGCCGTTTCGTGACTCCACTACAAATTAGCAGCCCCTTTCAATCCGTGTCCAATTGGCTTTTTGCCATGCCCGAAAAAATTCAACGACCTAAAATTAAACCGAAAAATTTTTTTTTTAATTTTTAAAAAAATAAAAAAAAATATAAATCACAAATAACACAGACGCGTGAAGAAAATTAAAGGGATGAAAGGTGATGAATGGGCCTTGGAGCGACCTCAAACTTTGATTAATGAGCTTTCCTCATCCTGCAAGAGTTGGTTGGGTGTCACCAACAAATGACAGAAGACACTCCACTCTACCGCGCCTTTCCGAGTGCTCTCCAACATTCATTTACCCCTAAAAAAAAAAAACTAACACAAGAACCTGCAAATTTAACCCCCCCCACCCCCCCGTATCACCAAATATTTCCTAATAACAAACCAAAACAAAAAAACGCAAAATTTTTATTTTTGCACATTTTCGTTAGTGCAATGCAGTGCAGCGCGGTGCAATGCAGAGCAGCGCGTTTTTATTATTCTCGCGTGCGGGGCATTCAAGTGGGTGGAGGTTGGGATGGATTTTGCACATCCATAAATCCTGGCCCCGAGTCTACAAGGACGTCTGAAAAGCCAGTGGCGCTTAAATGGCGCCCACAATTTATGCTTAGCCATAAAAGGCAGAGGAGGCTGGGCGCCACCATTACACATTGTAGCGAGTGTGTAATTAGGAGAGAGATGGAAGTGGGAGACGGGTGGAGGGCACACATACACACACATACACAAGGAATTCGTCTCTGCTAATTAAAGGGACCTCCACGTCTTATTTATGGAGGGGAAAATGTGGGCCGCCCAAGGGCGCGCATTGCTCCAAATGCGCGCCAAACCACCGCACATGCCATTTTCTCAAACTGCAGCCACCTACACGCCGGAAATGACGTTTATCCCCTTCCCCTCTCTCGTTCTGACCACCCACCGACTCCCCGGATGCTCAAAATCCGATTTTTGGGACATCTAGTGGCAATTAGTTGTTAGTAATCACTGATATGCTAAGTTTGTCGTTAATCTCGTCACCACACCTCCTTCCTCCTCTTACTGTCGTCGTAAATTTAAAAACACACCTACACCTCAAGGGCTCCCGAACCCACCCAGCAACTTATCATAGGTAATCACTTTTTTTTGGATTGGTATTAATTGTTTTTAATTTCTTTATCTCGAAGTTTTGGGGCGTGAAAAGGAAGGAATGCGATCAGTGCCAGATTAAGCTTCTTTGAGGCCATGGAGAAATTTTGTAAAATTAAATCTTCGTGTTCTTGGATGCTTTACAAATACATCCTTCCGATCCGTAATATTCTTCAGCTTCGGTAAAAGTTAGAATAGACATTTTTTTGCATTCTGGTTGGTCGGTCTTTGTCGGGTTCCTCCAAAAAGCAGGCCGCCCCTGAATGCAATGATAGGGACCCTAACGAATTATATTTCCAGGATCTCGGTCGTTTTAAAATCTCACTTTTCCGAGATGAGAGCAGACGAGATCTCGTACGAGACCGAGAAAAAACGAGATTTTTGATTACATGATTGATATAATTGTGCACACTTATCAGAAAGTTCTTGTACACCTATACCTTGCTTTACGGCCTAGATACGTTCCGGAAAAGTTGGCCGTAAAGAGAAAAGCCGTATCACGAATCTGGGGAACGTATACAGAGAATTTTCCCGACTTTTTGGCCGTATAACGAACATTGTGGGCCATAAATCGGAAAAGTGCCATATAAAAGGCCGTTATAGCGAAATGCCGTATAAAGAGCGGCCGTATAGCGAGGTATAGGTGTACACTCAACCCACGTTATACAGTCGGGAAACATTCCTGGAAAGTCGGCCGCAAAGCGAAATGCCGTATAACGAATCAGGGGCTGTTCCCCCGATTCGTTAGAGAATTTCCCGACTTTTTGGCCATATACAAAAAATGTTAAGCCGCAAATCGAGATTTAGCCATAATGACACAAGGCCGTTATGGTGAAACGCCATATAAAGAGCGGTCATATAACAAGGATTGAGTGTATTCTGTTTGGTCGGTCTTCATCGGGCCCCTCAAAAAATCGCACCCTAGACATTTGTCTGCTTTGTCTATGCTACAATCCTCCACTGAATGTGCAGAAATACATGTCAGCTGCCGGCACAGATTAAACGCGTTTGTCACGACCCCCTACGACAAAAAATCTCTGAAATGTCAAAAAAAAAAAAAACTGCAACCATTTTTTATTTTTAAAAATACATGTAAACATTTAGAGTAAATCTCTTAGTTGGGGGTCCCTTTTCCCTCCTGCATCTGGAAGCAGTGAAAGGAGTTTAAGGATGCGCATAAACTTTATGAATTCGCTCAGCTCCATATTTCTGCAGACAAAACGGGAGGACGGAAACGAGGGTGCGGGGCGTGGTGCGGGGGTGGGCAACGATTTGGCTCTTGTCAGACCAACTTCAAAACCATTCATCGTACAATTAAAATTTTGCTCTCGTTTTTTTTGCGCGCACACCACACGCGCAGCTTCGAAATAAAAGCTTTAAAAAAAAGCACTAATGGCCAACTTCACCTTAAGAAATGGTCGACCATTTCCAACACCTGGACCTTGCAGAGAAAACGTGACGGCGACAAACTGTTATTAAATCCATAAGTCACGAATGGGGGGCGCACGGCTGTCACTAGGGCGATACCAAGTGGGCGTCCATCTGCTCCAGCTATTTGCGCCAACTGCCATAAGTGCCCTGTTCCCAGCCCCCCGCCCCCACCTACATTTCGCTTTCTACCCCTCAACAAGCCCCCTCATGTAAGAAAGAAAGAAAAAAAAATTATTCAATTAAAATTAGGAACTTATCTGTTATACAAATATCAGCTAAAGTGACTAAAGACCAGTCTAAACACACTAAAATAGACTTAAAAGAGTCTAAAACCACTAAAATCCACTAAAATAAAGTTTAAACCATCTAAAATAGACTAAAATAAAGTCTAAAAATACTAAAATGAACTATATTAAAGTCTAAAAACACTAAAATAAACTATATTGAGGTCTAAAAACACTAAAATCGACTAAAATGAAGTCCAAAAACACTAAAATGAAGTCTAAAAACACTAAAATGAAGTCTAAAAACACTAAAATGAAGTCTAAACCATCTAAAACCGACTAAAATAAAGTCTAAAAACACTAAAGCCGACTAAAATAAACACCAAAATGGACTAAAAAACGAGTTTAAACGCAGTAAAATTGACTAAAAACGAGTTCAAACACACTAAAATTGACTACTAAACTCTAACCAAAACAACTAAACACACTAAACTATCAACCCAAAAGAACTCACAAAAATACCAAAGCTAATAACCAACCGCCAAATACAACCCGCAATTCCTTAAAACGAAACAACCATCAATTACCGCCACCAGCACCAACTGACCACCGATTTCAGGTGCTACATTACCCGAGCCAGCCAACCATCCAGACACACAGTGCGCGAGCGACACCGAAAGAAAGACAAGAGGCAGCGCAACCAAGAGAGAGACACGCCGAGTAATTTATTGCCAACTCACTCCCCTGCTGAGCTGACACATTCACGTTGGCAGGCAATTAATCGCGTTACGAGGCAAAACAATAGCGCAAACTGCTCTCGGTGGTGCCAACCCTTTGAGGCCCGTAAAGCACCCAGAGGAACAGGGCGAGTCCGACACTGCATAATTCACTTTATTCCAGCATCAAACTTAATATTTCCCCCCAGAGGGAGTTTCTGATGCGCCTTAATTTCCTCGGAAAAACGCCACTCGGCCATAAAAGATAATTTCATCTCGCGGATCCATCTGCACTTGTAGCCAAAGGATTACACCGCGCGCGGCACCGCAGCGCGCCGCCGCTTACCCGTTGCCACGACGACCGTGACGTTTGCTCGTCATCGTCATCTCACGAGCCGGATCGTCCCTTCGGGCGCGGGAGTCGCCCCCTGACAGAGATGAATGGCGTCAGCTATCGAGATGACAATCTGTGTGCCTACATCATGTTGCAGTAAAAGCATTTTTAACTCTGACAGAAGCAATAAATCAAACCAACACCCACCAGTCGGCTCTGAAAACACCCCTCGGCCGCCATTTTTATTCGCCAAATAGATTCAGCCGGTGCCGAAATCGTTGACTTATTCGTTTGGAATAAGGTGGCGCGGATGAATGCCCGCGGAATCATTTGGTCCGGCCCTGCCGAGGCAACTGCGGGCGCGACTCGTACGATCATCTTGGTGGCACTACGAATGTAGTGTCCGTGAAATCTCATAATGGAATTGTGGTGCAATACAAATAGCTGTGAACGCAGCCAATAATCGTCATTACTAATAGAAATTGGCTGTCACAATCGCCATGAATTAAGTGTTATCAGTTTATTGCGCGGTTTTTCTTGCCCGGTGTTCTTTTCCGGCACGACGTGTCGCCCTCTAGGGGAATAAGTGGCTTATTGAGCGAACTTAGCACGGGTGGGTCCCTGTTGGATGAGATTAATTTTTGATTTACAAATTGCCCTTGGCACCCCAGACCCATTTGGTCTGATGCGACTGTCGAGTCCGATTTTTCAAAACGCTTCTCTCTCCCCATCACCAACAACTCTTCAGTTCCCCTCTGAATTTCAGACAACTACTTCCGTTCTACGGCTTGCTTTTCACCGGAGCGCGTAAAACCAACAATTTCGACAACCGGATGCCGCTATACCACGAGTTTGACCAGACTGCCAGTAAACCCCACTTTGACCGTTTTGACCGTTTTTCCGGCAGTTTTTACTTGATAATTCCATTTTTCCCATTTTTTATTTTTCATTTGTTTCTAGAATTAACGCTTTTTTCATTCTTGGAAGTGGGTGTAAGATGGTGCATGTGGCGATAAAGGTGGCGCAGTTGCTGCGACGTCAACGTATGTGCCCTTTATCAAGTGATTGGAGCAAACGCCAGGAAATCGACGCGCGCCAGACAAACGAGATAATACGGGATGTGCAAGCTCGTGCTACATGTCGAGATTCATCAACAGAGCGCCTCGTACAAGATAAATTCTATTTATGCAACACCACATTTTTCATTTTTTTTCATAAAAACACCATTGTTTTAAATTTAACCATGAATGAACTAATACTTAGCTATTCAGTAAAAATAATAGACGAGGCCGTACCTATATCGTCTTTCCCAGATCTGTCATTTTTAGGAACGGCCTTATCTTTATAAAACGCACCTTATACATATAGAAAAATATTTTTTAAATTTAATTACACATTAAAATTTTTTTGGTGTCCACTCTTTACAGATACACCAAAACCGGTAATTTAATAATCCATCAACAAGTTCAATTTTCCAGGTCATTTCCCTTTTCCAGTTCAATCACTCACCTAAAAATAAAAAAACAAACAAATAAAAACAAAATAATCGCTCCTGCTGTTGATGAATTTATCACTAATCCAATCTCAGTACGTGATCTCGTCCCCACTTCACGCCAAACACAAAAATAACTCTAATCATCCACGGCCCAAACTTAAAAAAAAAAAAAACACTTTTAATCCCCTCAAACCCCAACAATAGCACAAAAAAAAACCTCTAACTGACATTCCACAAACACTGGTCAATTCTGTGATTGACCCTCGAGCGCGGCGTTCGTGTCTAACTCGACTGATGGATTTTGTTGCTTTTTGTGTTCAACTTGATGCGCCAACATCCTCTCAGCCCCCACTCCACTTCACCACTCCTTGTCTCTCCATCGCACCGTGTTTCACCTGTCAGGTGTTGTCAGAATTGAACAAAGCGCGTGTCAATCAAAACCCAACCACAAAAAAGACCAACGTGGGTGGTCCCGACTCTCGAGTGGTCATCAACAATCCACTCCAAAGTCCACCAAACTGAATCATCATCCATTTCCCCATCCCCCCAACCTCCTTATCCCCTCTCCAACATTCCTCATCACTATTCCTCACCTCACCTCCGTGATAAACTCACCCCAGGTACAAACCAATTGATGAATCACGTCCCAACAGACGCATCAGCGTATCACACGAGATAAAAGAAAACTCTGACCTTTAATAAATCCAATAAAATCTTCCCCCGTCACGACCAATCCCAAAATACAAAAAAAAAAAAAAACACACACACACACACACACAAATCCGCCATTTTCTTTAAAAATATATAAATTTTTTTTAGATGTGTGCACATCTTTTCCATTCCCCATCCTGTCTAGTCCACTGTGTGACAAGGCGAAAGGGGATTTACCCCGCTCGAAAGCAGAAGGATTGGCATTTCATGGTCAGACGCTGGCCGGACGCTGATACCATGTTTCCGCACCGCTGCAACTACCTCGGTAGAAAAAGAGACGGAAAAAAACTGCAAAACACAGTAGTAACATAGAACTACGTCATTGTGCAACGTCATGTCCATTACTCAGGGCCGGATTAAGTGGGTGGCACTGGGGGTACTTGCCCCGTGCCCCCCAATCATAAAGGGCCCCCCGTCCGGAGAAAAAAAAATTTAAAAAATTGATTTTTGAATTTTTTTGTTGTAATTTTGGGCCCCAAAGACATTTTTACAGACTGGAAACCATTCCCACAGCCTTTTATGGGATCCAAATCTTAATTTTGAAGAAAAAAATTATTTCTGTAAATTTTTTGGAATTTTTATTCTTTTTTTTGTGGAATTTTTGGGCCCCTAAAAATCAGAGGCCCGATGCGCCAACGCCTAAATCCGGTCCTAGAGGGGGGGGGGGGGGAGCAATAACATTTTTGCAATGGGGCCCAAATTTTTTAGTAAAAACAAAAATGCATACCCCCAAAAGGCCCCCCCTTTTATCTCGAGTGCCCTGGGCCCCCCAAGCCCTTGATCCAGCCCTGCCGTTACTGATTTTGATTATGCGGAGTAAGTGTAATGCGGCCAGGTCACCACTGGTCTTCCCTTCAATCTCTTGAAATCAGCGTAAACACATCAACTTCTATATTCCCTATTCCGATCACTCCCACGTCCCAATAACTTCATTTCACACACAACTCCACAAAAACCTCAATAACACTGACCAAAACTCAAGAAAAACCAACCAAACGTGATAACTCAAAAATCAAAAACTGCGTCAGAACATTCCCAACACGACCTTACGAGACTTAATCCAACATCAAAACCCCCAAAACTGTGCGCCACAATCCAAATTTAACCCCTTCATCTCCCCTTACTCCCCCCTTCAAGTCAAGTCTTGAGTGAAAACGAGTAAAAACGAGTCTGGGTCATTCTAACGAAGGTAATGCGCGAGGGTAATGCATGAGTGAAACGCGAGGGAAGGGAGCGGTGAGATGAGGTGGGGGTATGTGGAGCTATGGAGAGGGAGAGTGAGAATGGAGAGAGAGAGAGAGAGAGAGGGCAATCGTCGTCGTGAGCTGACAGCTGGAATTGAACGGACCCCCATTCACATGCGCGCCGAAGGGAAATTTATTCCGAGCGAAACCCTTGTCGTTTGGTGTGCGCCGTCCACTTGGTGGCTGACAGCGATTGACACCTCCATTACGGGTCCCCGTGGCTGTCCGCCGAACCCACCGAGTGGGCGCGCGAAAGGGGAGGAAAAATGAGTCCAGCTGCCAAAAAATCTGTCACGCGCCTCTCACCACCCTTTTTGTGAGCGTGACAGTGATCTGCGGCCTGAGTGACGCCGCGTTTCCCCGTTCTTGTCGCGTTTGACGTATTCCACTGACAGCTCAGGCGGGGGCGGACTTCGGTATCCACCGCCAATTTTTTTTTCTTCCTTTCTTCCCCCTCTACCTGTCGCCCGATAACGACCGGAAACGTACACGCAAACGCTCCTCAAACCCAGCTCTCCCTGCAGTGTCGTGTGCAAAAAAAAAGAAATAATAAAATATTATTTCCAAAATGACGTCATCGGTGGTTTATTCGAGAAATATTCACTTGATATCATTTCGCAACGATAATTGACTCGCGTGCATTCGCAGCGGGGGATTGACAGCGCAAGACCGGAAATGACCAATAATAAATTGCCGCTTGTTCTGACAGTGTCGCATTCGTGCTGGGGATGCGAATTCTCTTTCCCCCTCCCATGCACTCATCCTGTATCATTTTTTTTGCACAAAATCTTCATTGTCCCCCCACAAGTGATGACAGCTGCCCCATTCAACATGGCGGATATATTCTCCTCATTCATAAACACATACCATCACCATCTCCGAATTGCAACAAAATCCTCCTCGATGATTTCAATGCGCATTATGAGGGGGGGCGGAGGAGGGGGGCAAAGGGAGTGATTAGTTTTTGCGTTACAGCAATCGTGCGTGATTTTAATGACGTCGTAAAATGGCGTATTTCCAGCAAAGCACTCGTGAAATTGCAACTTAATGTGTAGGTTTGCGAAAACGAGTCTTTCATACCCCAAGATTGGACTCTCAGCTGATGAAAACTTTCCGGCAAACGTCGGTCAAACGTTGCATAAAACCACACGGTAATGCTGTGATCTTAACGTGTACGACAATCGCGAAATTCCTACGCTATAGTAAGCTTGGCTTCGGTCGACGTCGTTTGCGTATTCTTTGAGTGCGTACGTATAGTTCGTATCAAAGTGTTTTACAAAGCCGAAGAAAATAGGAAAGTGCAGAGTTTATATACTCTAGGCCAGGATGGTCCAACTTGTCACTAGAAGCGGGCCGCACGAGCGGGTGTGGTATTAACTCACGAGCAACACACTGTACATTGTTGTAATGGTCATGAACATATATATACATGTGAACACAAAAAGATTGTCTAAAAATTTAGAATTCTGCTACATATAACCTTATTCAAGTCATCGGACTCTTTACGCTAGGGCTTCTCTCTTCTAATAAAACGTGATTTTTGTTGAAAATAAAAGTGAAACTTTTTGGCGTAGTCGTGGGGGTTAATTGACTCTTCCGCGCCCTCTTTTGTTTGATTCTATCGTTGACATTTGTCGCCTGTGTAGCGAAATTCGGAATCCAATCAGCACGACACCGGCGAACATCGAACAGCGCAGGGAAGCCGAATCCTGCACATTGTTTATGCACCCCTCGTCAACTAGCCATCAATTGCGGCACGTCATTTCTGGCTTTCTTTTCAAGCAGTGAGCAGAGTTTGAATTTTCCCGACTGAAACTCACACCCCTATTTGGAGCTCGTGTCTCGTGTCATTTGTTTTCCCATCGGCCCTCACTTCCCATAGCGAAAAGTGACAGTTGCAGAAAGCAAAGAGACACAAGACGGGGTGTGTAGCACACTTCCGAACTGCCTGCCACCACGGGGAGCTTCACGCGCCTCATCTCTGCAGGGGAGGTGTGGGGCGACGACGGAAAAACCCTCAAAGGGGTGGCGAACGCCAACGCACCGGATATAGTTGCTTGTTGTTGCCATCACTTGATATCAACCAGATCCACAAAAAAAACCAAAAAAACAACAAAAAAAACAACAAAAACATATTTTTTTTATTAAATTTAAAATCCAAGATGGCGAACTTTAAGTGCAATTTATTTTTTTTTGTTCGTGGAACCGGTCCGTGGAGCGATCTAACGCAACCTTTAGCCGTGTTGGAAGTAAGTGTCAAGCGAGGGCGCACTCAAAGTCCACTTTCACGCTTACTGTCATTTCAAGTGTCACGGCGCGTTGTGCGAGTGTTTAAAGTGCGGCCCACCTGGGCGAGTGCGAGTGGCAGGTGAGCGCCCACCGTCCATTAAGACAAAGAGCTTCCAGCACGCGAGCAACGACACCGCGGGCTCCCCGACTTCACACTTCGCACCCCCGTCGTGACAGGTGGACAGAGGTCGTCATCCGACGTGGGATCACGCGCAGGTGGTCTCGCTGCCCATCATCTAATACCCACAAACGCTCACTCGAGGCTTCCACCAGGGGGCGCCAACCCAAGACCCAACTGACCCCCCCTCTCCTCCACAAACGCAAACACTGCTGCGATGATTGACAGCGAGCCCCGACTGTTTGTCCACAAAAGAAAAAAAAAATTCCAAACTTTTCTTTCCACAACGACCGAGCGTTCTGGTCACAGTTGCGCTCGAGGGACCAATAACCATTGCACACAATTCTGCAACACATTGTCCCGAATGGCCCTAACTGGCCACTGCCCCGCTCCGGCCGCACTCCCTCGACAATTGCCATCTTTACACGCGAGACACGTGATTGGAGCGTCGTTTCTCATCCCACGAACGCTACAAATCACTTTTCACCTCCTTGATTACATTTCACTGCTCCAGGCGCCTGAAAAAAAAAACTCCGCTTCACTGACCCCCTAAACTATTTTTTTTTTATTTTAAAAATGGAACCTTCAATCTCGTCGTCCATCATAACACATCGTAATAAATTTCCAGCTCAATTCGCAGCCTGAAAAGTCACCCCGCGCCCCCCTGTGGCGACAGTGCGAAATTTCACTCAGCCGATGCGCCAATTATTTTTTCTCAAGTGTGAAAAATTCTCGCGTCTCCCTAGGTGGGCTTTTCGAGCTGTGTAAAGTCGGTCGAGTGTGCGAGCACGGCTCACGAGAACCCCCCAGGGAAGAATGAAATGCGAAACAAGGGGAAGGGAGCGCACATGCACATGCACACACGCATAGATAGATGTGTGTGTGTGTGTGCGGCACAGCGATGCACTAGCCATAAACACGGGACTCAATTAGACTGATAGAATTTGCGCCAGAGATGATGTCACTGATGTCTCCCTGGTGATTGCGTTCTTCACCCACTTCTCTTTGGCGATGCAGAGCGTAATTTTACCCTTTTACACGGGCGAGGTAAACTCGGTTAGGTGGTGGTGGTGGGGTGGGAGGGGGAAATTTGGTTAGTTTGGAGGATGGGGATTGGGTTTTGGGGGTTTTTTGGGGGGGGGGGGGTTTTGTTGGTAAGTTTGTGGGTGGAATTTGTTGGGATTTATTAGAGGTTTGTTAAGTTTTGTGTAGATTGGTCTGGAGGTTCTCGGATTTTGTTGGGGTTCTTAAAAAGTGAAGATTCGTAAAAATTCATTGAAAAAATGAAAAAGTTGGTTAAGTTTAATTAAAAAATCTGACATTTCGTCTAAATTCATCAAATGTCAAAAATTCATCACATTTTGTCAAAATCCATCAAATTTTGTCAAAAAGTCTGAAATTTTGTCAAAATTCATCAGAAAATTCTACAAATTTTGTCAAAATTAAATCAGGAAATTCTCAAAATTCATCAAAATTCAGTCAGAAAATTCTCAAAATTCATCAAAATTCAGTCAGAAAATTCTCAAAATTCATCAAAATTCATCAAAACAACCCCAAAATTCATAAAAATTCATCAAAAAACTCTCAAAATCCATCAAAATATTAAAAAAAAAATTTTACACACATTAAATAAAACATTCTGAAATTTATCCAAATTCACCTGTTCAAAACATCCAAACACAACCCACATATCCCCACTACTTCATTACCCAAAACCCATCACCAACCAACCAAATCATTCCCTTCCCCACATCCACTATCCAAATTCCACAAATTCAATAACACCAAAAACATCCTTTATTATTCATACAAAAAAAACACAAAAAAAACCCATCCAGATGGTCACATTCTCCATATTGATTTATCCCCTCACCTCCTAAACCACCCAACAATTTCTCTCTTGTTTCCCCCATTTTCCTCTCCCACCCCCACCCTCCCCCCTCCCCTCTTTAGGACACAAAACACTGTGGACACAGAGCTCCCAAATCTCCAGACACCGCCTATCTTAGTGGCTTTATGCAAAACGACGCTGGCATATGCCGAAAGCCAAGGGGAGTGCGAAGCAGAGCAAAACCCAAACTCCATTTTCCGCCATTTCTTCTCTGTTGTGTGTTAAGGGGGTGATCGTATGGCCCGCTCCACCATACATCATATCATAAATTATGGATTGCAAACTCTACTATCCTAATCCATTACCCTGACCGATAAAACCGACCGTATACAACCCCCTTACCCCCATTCTAAATCACCAGCCCCTTTCCCTGCTCTATTCCCCTTAGAATTCTTTCTTGCAGGGGATAGTCTAATACCGTACTTCGTACTTTGTAGTTCCCAGCTAATTTTATTTTATTTTTTGCTTTTAAGCACTGGAAAGAAATAAATTCTTTTTATTTTTAGTTCATTATTTTGTCACTGTAGTCTGCGCCCGGTATCTTGATGCTAAATTCGAACTGCGCATCTTATTCTGAGCAGCCGATTTTCGAATTCCAGTTCATAATTAGCAGGATTAAGCTTAATAATGCTAAACAAATAAAAGTAAACAACAAGTCATTTTAAAAAATTTGTAATAGCAAAAATTCATTATAACGTGGTTCGTTAGAACGAGTTTGGACTGTATTTCCGATTTAAATACATTCATTCACATCAAAAACATCAAAATCCTTACAACATTTTATTTCTACTTTTGACGGTGGAAAATTGGTCGATTATATCGTGTTCCATACTCAGAATACTTAAGTCGACTAATTTTACCTGAAACAGTCAGATTTTTTTCTGGGGCCCCCGATGCGTGGAGGCCCCTAAGCAACTGCTTATTTTGCTTATACGTAAATCCGGCCCAGAATAAAAATCGACCTTAAGATGACCCTCCAAACATCGTGCTATTTTTGTGTTACGCTCTCGTGTTACCGCAATATGTTCTAATACTTTTTTCCATGCTAGGTCAGACAGAAAAATCATTTCTGGACGAATAACTTGACTTATTTACTTGAATTTTTAGCCACAAATAGTCAACACCCAAATAAATAAAACATATATTTTGCATTTTCCGTAGTGTTTGTTATTTCATAGTAAAACAGTTCCAAATGAAACGTTACACAAATCGCACAACATAGTCTAAAACTTTTTGCCAGGAATTGTGTACATAAACTTCTGTCATCCGATGTCCCAAATTCCCAACTTTTAAATACACTTACACATTTGACAACAACGATAAAGATGCAGTTGCAACAGTGATAGTCTCACTTGTAACGCAGTGTATTTGGGTGGTGGCTGGTGGGTTGCTACACTAACCACCAATGCACCCACCCACGCATGGGGCGCTCAGCTGAGCACAATCCGAGTCGGCGGGCGGGTGCGCACATTCCATTAGAGTAAAAGCAAAAGGCAATTGGAGACACACACACACACACAAGCGAATAAATCTCGCGACGAAGTTTTATGGGCGGACGGAACATTAATTTTCCCAAGTGACTTGTACGACGTCAATATCTATAGACGCCATCTCCCTATATGCAATTGCAGCGCCACCAAAACGCTCATCCCGTTCTCAAAAACAAAAAAACAGAAAACTCCAAAACCACAAAAAATAAAATAAAATAAAATAAAATAAAATTTTTATTATTAGAAAAAATTTCATAGAAAAAAAAAATTTCTTTTTTTAATTCATTGCATCGCATATTTCATTGAGTTTTGGCCAAATTCCTCATAAGAGGGCGTACGATGGGTTTTGAGCAAGAAAATTGTAATTTCACCATAAATTCAAGAACAATCCCATTAGTCCCGAGCCTAAGGGAAACAGATGGACGAAACGCGGGGTGGTGTTCAGGGTCTAACTTTTCATTAGGAACACTCGCGCTTCATGCAAATGCTCGCTCGCACGCAATACAATTGAATCTGCGGCGGATGGTCACAACTCAGCCTTGACAACCCTCCATTTTTGTCTCGTCACCAACTGAAATGTGCATCCAATCCCCCGATCCGACATTTGTCCTCCAAACCAAACTTGGCTCGATGCCCCCTCAACAAAACTCAAAAAAAAAAAAAATCAAAAAATCAATTTTTAACAAATATTTTCAATTTATCCAAAATAAATCAAAGTTAAACAAGCCAAGGATATTCGTGCTACCCAGGCATCAATTCGTCTCGAACGCAATGGGCCGAATCGAAGGCACCAATTACCGCCTCTCTCACCAATTCACCGCAAGACATTCTCCCATTGCATCGCCTGGCTGAACACCCAGTCCTAACCGGCCCCGCCATTAACAAGAAACGCTCTGCCGACACAAAGAAGAAGAGAAAAAAAGTCGTTTTCTCCCCCTTACGCTTCCCCCCATCACATGCCAATTGATGGCGAAATCGGATAAAAATTTTTACTCCTCAATTGCGCTGGCACCTCTAAACCTCCGTAGAAAACACACAACTATCAAAAACAGTTAATAAACCATTGGAAAAATGAGATCATGTGATACAATCATGTCAACACAACAATTGTCGATGGGGCAGCAACCGATCTCGCGGATTCACTGCACAACATTTCTTTACCTGTCACCAGGGGCGTAGCTACCATACCGCAGGCCCATGCAGTGCATGGGGCCCCTTAGTTTTGGGGGCCCTTCAATTTCCAAAAAAAAAAATTAAATATTTTTGAAAATTATTTTTGGGAAATTTTTTTGTGTGGTAGTTTTGGGGCCACAAAAGACGTATTTATGGTCTGGGGGCCCTTCTCGCAGCCTTTTTTGGAACCCCAAAGGCATATTTACAGTCTGGGGCCCTTTGCGCTTTTTTTTTAGGACCCAAATCTTATAAAATATAAAGAAAAAAAAATTTAATTCACTTTATTTTATATTTAGTTGGAATTTTTGGGCCCCTAAAAAATATTTTTGCATGGGGCCCCAAAATTTGAAGCTACGCCTCTGCCTGTCACTCGTGTCCACAACAACAACAATCAAAAAATCACCTGCACACCATCAGGGGGCGCTTCATGTCAAAAAAAAATTTGTCCTCCGGTGTGCGCATGCGCACTCGCGCATCCGTTCGCACGTGATGAATGTGGGCATTCGCGAGCAGGCGCGATTACCACTTCCTGTCATCCACCATCGGCCCTGACAAGCATACAACGTGCCGTCAGAGAAAAATGCAAAATGGCCGGCACCCCCGGCACCCCCCGGCACCCCCTCGCGATACGATTGAGGCGGCACATTCAAAAGCGCGCACACACGCGTCCGCGTTTGAGTTATGACGTTATTCGTGTACACGCACGCGCATCTGGTGTGTTCGCTGCGCCGTCCCCCCAGAAGAACGGAAGTGTGGTCTCGCCGATAAACCTCCACCAGCGCCATTTCCGGGCCGCTGATAACGCTAATACGTGGCAACACAGTGTGGCGCGCTCTGATTTATGGCATTTCATCTCCCCCCGCATAAACGCTAAACGATAATGAACCAAAACGCTGTGTTTGGGTTGGATGAGGATGGAGATGGAGATGACGACGAAAATCTTGGAGAAATATTGTGGCTTCGGGCTCGATTCTCCTTCACACCCACACAACTGATAGAAAAGAGAAGTGAAAAAGAAGAAGGAAAAAAAAATAAAGTGAGAAATCGTATCTTCGTACTTCACTAAACTACCGCCAGATGTTCTGCTCCTTCAACTTTTATCACATTCTTTAAGCAATTATCGCCAAATAACAGCATATCGAATATTCGGCGCCAAATACCATGGTGAAAAGTAATATTTTTACGTTGACAAAGCAATTTTTTACATTGAAAACAGCAATGATGAAAAAAGCAATTTTTACGTTAAAATGCATTTATTAGCATGATAAATGCAAGTTTTACACCTAAAATTCAATTTTTACACCAAAAATGCAATTTGTACATTAAAAATTCAATTTTTACACGAAAAATTCAATTTTTCCACGAAAAATTCAATTTTTCCACGAAAAATTCAATTTTTCCACGAAAAATTCAATTTTTACACTAAAAAAAAACTTAAAAAACTGAATTTTTAGTGTAAAAATTGAATTTTTAGTGTAAAAATTGAATTTTTAGTGTAAAAATTGAATTTTTAGTGTAAAAATTGAATTTTTAGTGTAAA
>JAQIXU010000496.1:0-31906 GCA_034701245.1 Strigamia transsilvanica | reverse complement strand
CTGTGATCACTTCAAATCAAACAAAGATCACCATGCATACGAATAAATATTGTTTTTCATGTTAAAAGTAAATTTTTGCAGCTATAAAGTGCATTTTGTCACATTTTGTTATAACGAACTTTCGTTATAACGAATCGATTTCCCGGGTCCCGAGCGATTCGTTATAACGAGGCTCGACTGTATGGGAACCAGTGATGGTGCCAAAATAAAGTGTTCCTTTTCAGTGGCGGATCTAGACTTATTGGGGCCCTGAGGCTCGGGGTCCCTTCAACATACTTAGATTACACACATATACATTTTTCTCATGCATGTTTTTTATGGGGGCCCTTGCTGGGTTGGGGACCTTGAGGCTTAAGCCTCATTTGCTTCATAGTAGATCCGCCACTGGTCCTTTTGACAGTTTGTTCAAATAGATGTGGTTTGACTGCATATACGATAAAGCACGATAAAATTTATGCCGTATTGTCATCTTGAATTTTCATCTTGAAAGAAACTGGAGTCTGAGAAATGGTTTCCTAAAATAATGTAAAGGTAATTTTACTTCTTTTCTTAGCTTAAACTAAGAATTGATGAAGAAAATGTTTTTTTCTTCTTCTTCTGCTTCTTTTTTATAGGAAATGTGTTTCTGGCATTGCAAAATGAAAACCAATTTTGAAAAAGTTTGAAATGACATTGTGAATGGTTGGTTCCAAATGACCTTTTTGTCGTCACGGTTGTTTACTTCACTCACTTCACTTTCATTAAAAAATGATTTTTGAAAAGAATGAACGCAAGGGATAGAAAAAACTCCAGTTCAAACTTTCAACAATAAAATGCTCGCACAAATTGAAAAATAAGTTGTTGGAGTTTATAACTGCTGTCTTAAGAATTGAAACGTTTTAACTTAGTTCGATTCCTTTTTTAGTTCGAAATAATCGATCGAGTGCAATATCACTGTCATATCTTTCAGATGGGAATTAAGTTGGACACTAATAAGCACAGACAATCCTTCAGTGATTTAACTTGTCCATTAGTTGCATATGCTTTGTTGACGTTCTGGATATGTGATCTATATAAGTGCTGTTTTATAATTGTCATTTAAATTCATTTTCAAGTACTGTATTTACAATATAACGAATATAGTTTCTGCAGCTAAATGCATCTTAGAATTTATTTATGATTTGTTTATATACTCTGCAAGCAAGTTACATTTTTGCTCATAGATCTGCATCGAATGTTTTTCTCAGGAGGGGCTTTCAAGCAGCGGGGCAAATAGACCAAATTGCAAAGATTTTTAAAGGTCTTCAATATTAATTCATACAGACTGAATAGTTGTTCTCCAAACCCACGTGATTGAATATTTTTTTTATACGAAGGATGGCATTTGGCATATAGAAATGCAATTTCCGGTTGAGAAATTGAGTTTGGGAGTGCACTTCCGTTTCACATTTTGATAGTTATATGGTTTTTGTATGTTTATCGATTGTTGGGCGATTACACACATGTGTAGGCAAACGTAGGCAGACTTTATGTAAAGCATGGAATATTGAAAATATGCCTATTAGGTATAAATGTGCACTATCTACAGTGCAGTATGTAGACTTTGTATAGATTTTCGCAGTTTTTTATCTCTTATTTTTAAATCTCATGGGATTGACCTATCGACTGTGGCTGGTAATTTGACATCTACCTATTACAATTAGATAGCGACGTGGCGACAAGAAAAGGCACTTGCAGCAATAAACTCTAGCCATTGCAGCCATGTGAGCCATTGGCAAAAAGTATGAGGAGTTGTAACTGTGAAAGGAGAGAAGAAATGAAAGCAATGAGTTGGATCTGTCAAAATAAAATGCATTAAACTTGGCATATCATTTTTTGCTGAAGTAAAATAAAACTACAGTCATGATTGATGGGCTTGTATAGAATATTTCTGGGATTAACTTTTCTTTTTACTTTTTCGTAGTTTGCATTTTACAAATGCAACGGTTGTAGCTTGTAAATAATACTGATCGAGTACGGTATTCCTATTTTTTTTTGGTTTTTTTTTTAATATTTATTTTAATGAGGATTTTGCCTGTTTGAAATATTGATTATGGGATAGAGTGATGAAGCATACTTCAACCTTTTATCATATCGATGATAAATGACCTAAATTTTTATTTATTCTAATTTTTTATTTGTAAACTATGTATGTTTTTATTAAACATTAAAAAATTACACAACTTGATCCTGATCACCTAAACTTTAAACTTTGCAATTTTATTTGGAGAAAAATTTATTAGAAAAACACACTTTGAATTACATTGGCATGTTCCTTCATTGTCCGCTGTACTTTTTCTCTCGTGATTTTTATAGACACATATTCCGATAACACGTCTATTGGATTTTTCTTTTTTTTTTTCTTTTCGCTTTAACAACGCTCTTTTGTTCTTTTCCCCAAGCAACGCTATCTCTACTTTGATTAATTCTTCTCAGTTGCATAGAATTGTGTCCGCATGCGGCAAGAAAAGATTTAAAAATGTAATTAAAACTTTTATCATATTGTCTTACAGTGTGGCGAGCAACTAATCGAAATATTTAAAATACAATTTTCATTTAGTTGGCAAACATATGTCCGAAATTGTTTAATCGTGAATAGCGAGGAAAAAATTAAGACATTTTCAGTTTGCATTTATTCCACACTGTAAAATTTAGCTGCACTTTTCGTTGCAATTTACTTCAGTCGTCCTCCCATTTTCACTAATTGATGTCAGAGAAAGATGGTTAAGCACAAATGGGTTGGAAAATGCAGCGTTCGTGAATGTGTTTGTGTGTTAATTGGATTGAGACAAACTTGGTAAATTAAAAGTTTTCAAATTTTGTAAAAGAAAAATTAAATTTTATTTTATTATGCTACATACAGTAGTTGTTTCGCTGGTTTAAAGGAATTTCCCATATTAACTGGAAAATGTAAAGTTTATAGACTCGGGTTCAAGTGGAAACTTGTTATTATTGTCCTTTTCTTGACGTATTCTACAATAGATGCTTTTGGAACTTTACGGACAGTTTGAGAAGATGTATCGAGTCGATATCATTTTAACCAGTTGAATCAAATGGGGCCAAATATTTAAAATTAATGATTGGCGTGAACGACCAGAACTAGATATTTTAATTTAAAAAATCTCCAGTTTTGTAACCAAAATATTTTATGCGAATATTGCATCAATAGCATTTTTTGTTAGCTTTTTTTTTCTTTTTTACAACTCTCATGGAGAGATTAAATCAATTCAATCTCATATCAAATTTCTGACATGCAAGCTAAACCGTGTAACAAGTATCTGCGTTAATGAGCAAATTGCCGGATAAAGTAGTGCTATTTTTTCGTGTTTTTAAATCTCCAAACTCACCTTAAATATTACTGTATACAAACAAATTGTAGGTGATTTCTTTGCTAGCTCAAAAGGCCTGAATAAGTTTACAGAACGTTTAATAATCAAACATTTACCCGTAATTTGCAAGAAATGAACAATCATAAATCACATTTCATTTATTCTAAATAGAAGTTCAATTTCATACTAGGATATTGTATTTTCATTTTTTTTTTCATTTTTTTTTTTTTTTTTTTTTTTTGTATGTGCATGTATTGGGCTTTTCTCTTTTGTGAGTCGATTGAAAATTTTGTCTGCTTGAAATATACCCTCATCCATCACTGGAAAATCAATAGTGAAACGCCGGATAGGCTTTTTGGCTATTGTTGATGGAGACGTGCACCTTTTTACAAGAAACGTAATTTAATTGGCAATCACAACTCCATCTGACCATCTAGCAAATGTTAATCGACTGACAACAGCAGCACGTTAATGCCTAAGCGCATTCATTCAACTATTGCAGCAGCAATTGGTGATAGCAGCGTTGACAGCATGTATTCGTTATGACGAGGCTAAGCAATCACCAATGTTTTTCTGTCGTTTAGAAATTCGCAGGGTAGCACCTGTCGCGGGGGAGGGGTCGTCATAAAAGAAAGGGAAACGCGCTGGAGAGATGGTGAGTGGGGAGTATGTCGAAAGAAATGACAATGGCTTTTCTTCTCTCAATTTCACAAGTGACAAATGGCGAAGCATTTCTCGGAAATTGTGCTTGGATTACTATGTTGCCCTTTTTCATCTATTTCTTCAAGCGACGTCACTTTTTGTCCACAGTCGACGAGTGGAATTTAATTTGGCCAATAGGGAATTGCCACAGCTACCTGAATTGCCGTGCACGTATTTCATTTATTTATTCATTATATTTATTTATTCATTTATCTATCAGGTGAATAGAATCTTTAGACAGTCCACTTCCTCTTGTGGGCACATGTTTAAAGTTTGGTCTTTTCCCGTGATGGTTTGCGTGCTGCTTTGCCTACTTCCTTTTGTTTTCGTGTGATGAAGGCAGGGTGCATGGATTACATGAAAAGTACGTCCGCAAAAATAAATTTTTCAGCGTTGTTGTCGTTTCACATGAAATTGAAATGCCAAGATAATATTCATTTGCGCTGCTAGTATGCCAATTATTCATTTGTGATGATTAACAGAGAAAAACATCTGTCAAAACAAAATGACACATACTCATCTATGGTAGCATCTGCAATAGGGGTATTTTCAAACTATATTTCTTTTTACATTTGCTTAAATGTGCAATGGAATGTCCTTTTTCTAAAACTCGTTTGCTATTTACTTAATGCAAACAGCAAACTATTTTGGTTTGCTCATTTCCATTTACTGTAGACTCTACACTACTATCATTTAGAAATCTCTTTTATCTCTGATTTGTTTACCTGACCTGTAGGTTATGTTTGTTTTGAAAAATATTAAAGGCGTACCGACCGGTAGAAATTAAAAGCTTGCTTAATTTTAATTTTTGCTCGATTATGAATACGAAAGAAGTGTAGTAGGAATTGTTTATAATTCATTATTCAAGGGGAAGTTTAAGACCAACCCAGTTTTTGAAAGTTTTTATTCATAAGATAATCTTGAAGGAAAAAAAATGCAGAAATAGATGTTGCAAGAAGAGTTTTCATTCTTCAACGGGAAGATGTTCTTTTTAAACCATCTGACACCTCTTGGGATTTTTTTCGGCTGACTGCTCGCAAATGGTGTCATTTTACAAAACCAGCACTGTGGAACGACAGATGCCTACCTACCCAGGTATTTTGTTAAATAAAAAAGGAAAAGAAAAATTATTTCTAACGTGAAAATGAAACGTGAGGTATTTAAAATTGAACAAATGAAAAACTTTGAGATGAAAATGTTTATAATGTTTAAATCCCACGAGTTTTCATCTCAAGTGGGCGATTTGGGGTCAGTGTAGGGATGTCAGCGGATCGCGGTCAGGACACTGGTCGGCCGACCATCCAAGGAACGGTCATATATCAAGGCGGAAGAAGGCGTCAGCATCCGACAGAGGAAATTCGAAAAGTGACGAGGTGTAAATCGATTGAGGCGTTAGCGGCTTGCAATAGAGCACAGAGGGAAACACACGAATTGTAATGTTTCGACAGAATTGTGCTTCGGCAATTAGAGTAAACTTGTGTTTGAGAGAATAGGGGCGGGTCTTCCATTGACAACTTCCGCACTGGTAAGCAACGTCCCTAAACCCAGCTGCGGCATCTCCCGCTCGTAGTCGTCGTTGTGCGCACTGTTTTCCGCTCGAGATGAATTGATGCTGAACAAATAGACTGCGCTTCACTGGCTCACGGGAAGTGCCTCAAGCACGTGCCTAGCTTCATACTTCCGCCATCTTGTTGTGATTTTTCCATTTTGCAACTTTGAAATAATTGATCGGAAATCCTGCGGTGAAATCCTGATTGGTTTAAATTATTAGCGGTTTGTGCAAATGTCAACAGTCGAAGTTTAATGAAATTTTTAAACTTCAGGGTGTAAAGCGAGAATAATAATTTGTTTTTTTTTAATTTAGTTTTTTTTTGTTTTTTTTGTATAATGAGAAATGAGTTTTTCTTTATTTTAAAGTTTAATCAAACTAGTTTTCGTTTTAAAAGTTTAAAATTTTAATTATACGGTATTTGAGTAAGATACGGTGGTTAATTTGGAAAGTGAAATTTTCCTTTAATCTTTTATTCTTAAGGGTCAAAGCAGTTTTCCACAGGTATTGTAGTACTGCTGTACTACTTGGCAGTTAAAAATTGTGAACTAATGTTTAAGAAACATTTTACTGGTGGTTCAGTTGAACGAATCTTGTGGCGGCTATAAAACCGTAATATACAAATCTGACACCAGGTCGCGCTACGCCATCAAAGAGCGCGACATTTGAATTAATACTAAGACGCAGACGACTACAATAAACATATAGTTAAGCGGCTGATTCGTTATCAATGAACAAAGAACGAAATAAGACAATACTCAAATGAATATTTAGTTTTCTAATAGGTTGGATAATGACCCAACTTCTAATCAGCCATGAATAGAACCCAATATAGGATTCTCATTGGAGATTCCTAATCTTACTATTATGTCGAGTATAAATACTCAGTATTTCCGGTAAAGGAGCGCTTTTTGTTGAACCTTGCTATGAACCACACTTCTTATTCTTAGCAAATCACAAGAAGCACATTTAGAACTGCTGTAAGTCAGAAGGCCAAGCTTACCATAGCCTGGCTTTTCCCATACCCCACGATTGTACGGTATGTGGCGACCTTTTGTACCACTGTACTCGTTAAAGTGGGCCCTCTGTAGATTCAGTATGCGGCTGAATAAGTGATGAGGCCAGATCAACATTGCAAACCGTGTATGAAAAATACATGGCTAACGACTGAAACCACATGGCAATAACTTGGAACAGAAGAGGTCCATGTATCGCTCTGGGTGAATGACGTGAAGATAAGGAACTTGTAAACGATAGGGGCTACTGCATGGCAACCTGAACAAGGAACTGTGTCGCCGACTTCACTCGGGTGCAGGAACTTTATCTGAACTGGGATCTATCATAAAGTTGGTGCTATGTGAACAACTTTACTCTAACTTCTGTATATTGTAGTTTAATCATTTGCGTTTTCGTATTTGGTCATTTGGCAATAGCAAACGACCAAAACAATTAATCTGTCGTTCGGGTTATTCGTAATGGCGAATAGCCCTAACCTGCTGTATTCAATTATAATCAGCTATTTGCCATAACCCAACACCTTATAGATTCTTATTTATGTCATTATCGCCTTTACGATAATTGATACACCATTTTGTGGCGATGCGGAAAGTCAGTCGTACCTCTGTGGACCGCCCGGATCATCAAGCTAGATGCAGCACGATAAGATAGGACCATTGATCACGTATTTAGGACTTGTGTAACTATTTGAACCGTTTTGGTTATTCTTTGTTAGTCTTAAGCTTTAGGAAGTTAATTTGTATTTTTTATGTGTTACGGTATGATATTTTAAAATGTTGTATTGGCCAGAATATTCACAGTTGTGAATAAGCCTGGCACCAATAAATCGTATATATATTAAGAACCATGTTGTTTAAGTCCTTATTACTCATAATTGTCAAGTGCTGTGTTAGTTAGCCTACTTCGGCTTGTAGTCGTAGTTTATCAATTTTAGTCAGAATCGATTGCCGGATCGACATCGTCACAATCACAATCGTTACAAAATACCATTAATAGTAAATTGCAATTATTTTTGAAGTGAAAAAATCAATTTATATTTCGCTTTTGTATGTGACACAAATTAAGTTTTTGAATCATTGGGGAGAAAACTTTTCTCTTTTCACTTTCACTTTGTCTGCTTCTTTTCTACATGTAGCAACGCCATCTGGAGTAAGAAAGAAAAAATAACGAATTGTGCTGCTCGTGACTGGTGCTTGGCGCCACTTTGAATTCAGCCTTTCCACATTCTCCATCTTTTACATTTACGTGCATTCACTCGCTTGAAAAGCGAGAGCAAAAAAAGAAAATCGATTGAACGCAGTTGAAAATAGTGAGTGCAATGAAAAAGGTGTGCGCTCTGCCACACCTGCAATCAACGCCCTACGCCCCTCGTACCAACATCTCACAGTAGGCACCAAATTGAAATTTCTTTTTAAACTTTAAGGAAATGTTATTTATTGAGTAATCACTTTAAATGGGCCTTGAAAATAAACTTAAAGTTGTCGTTTTAGGTTTTTTAAGTAATTTCTGTTTGCATTTTTATTATTAAAATACTTTATAAGCAGTGTAATTTAGTCTGCGTCTAGAAGCGTGATTTGCAGTTTATTTTTACCAAATTGATCAGTGAAATGAAGCAGTTTGCGGTGCCAAGTTACCGCCGCAAAAGATGGGAGGAGGGTTGCGTGTTCAAGCGCCAGGTGAACTGCCATTCAAATTTATGAATCCAACAACAATAATGAGTAATTGATTTATGTAAATAAGTGGTGCAATTTTGTAAGTGAGACTTTAATGGAAAGATATATGGGTCACGTGATCAGATGGGTTAATCAATGCGAGATGCATATAGATTGGACTCAATTCAAAGCGCCTCTTAGATAGGGGGAGAGATGTAAGCAAAGCAGATGCTAATTGAGTGACACGACTGTTCTTTTAGCAAAGGTTAAAACAAGTATTTCTTGTTTGGTATTTAAATTTGTAAACACTCCAATCGAAACGTTTTTAAAGGGGTATGTTCGTCTCATTCGTCTGTTTGCCTGTGATTTCTGAATTCTGCTTCTGAAGGAGCCTCATGTAGAGCAAAAAAAATTATTCTGATTTTCACAGTCGAGTGGTAGCTAGTCCCTGCTAGGAATTCATATTGCACAAACAAAAGCAAATAGTCGAAAGGGAAAGGCGTAATATGTGAGTTTGGACGGTGTGTCAATAGTCCTTTCGCGACGAGCATTAGAAACACGTTTGCCCATAAGAGAAATGAGTCTTTCAACCCTTCGGTATTCCTCAAGAGGACGCCAATCGATTCACTGCTACTATAGAGTGTGTTGGATCCTCGAATTTTCGGTTTTGATCTCAAGTACTCTTGAAATACTTAGATTTATGAGAACAGTGGTGGAAGTTTCTTCTTTATTCTGCATACATTTATTCACTTGCAAACTTTTCAATTTTAACTTGTTTGATTTGGTTTTAGATAAGACCAAAGCAAGTTGGAATTTTGGAGTTTGAAGAAAAATAATGAATCAACAGTTTCGTGTATAATTTGCGAAGAGGAATTTTGCAGTCGTAGAGTATTTGGGAAAGTTCCAAAAGTGTTACGAGTCTGCAGCGAAAATGACATATAGAGGGCGCTGTACAAAGTTGAAAATTGGCTACATTTCGAGACAAGTATTTCCAGCGCGATGAATAAGCGAAGCTAGCACGCTCACACCCAAGATGAATGACCCATCACACTAGAGAAAATTGAAGTTCTTTTTTTTTTATTTTTTTTTATTTTTTACTCTTTTTCAACCCTTTCCTTACAATTGAATTTTGAAAACTTCTGTTGACGTGACATTTGAATTTACACAAAAGCTTTCTCAGTTGTTTCTATGTCGCGATTTCTAGCTTTACTCTATTCGCTCTGAATCTTGGATTCGGTGTTTTTTTTTTCTTTCTTTTTTTATTACAGTAATTTAGCAATAAATTTTCTGACGACCATTGGCACCTCAAAGGGTGATGCCAATAAGATAAAAAGACGTGACAAAAATATCAATTTGGGAATATATACGCGTACTTTTCGTAATCGGAAAATATTCTTCCAAACTTTTTTCTCCGAAATGTTTTATTTTTATTTTTGAGCTTTTAAGTACTTTCAAGTAGATTGCTGACGTGCATTGCAAAGTAGCAATTTTTTTCTTTTTTTTCGTCAAAATTATATTTTTAGTACGAGAAATAAGCCTCAAAATTCTAACAATATTTTTTTTTAAAAATAAGGTAATTACAATTTTGACTAAAAGAACAGTAATTATAATATTTCCGTTCATTTTTATTTTATTAATTTTGAGACAGCTGAAATATTAATGGTTACCTCAGTATGTTGTGGCAATTCTAGATTTTACAAATAAATAGATTAATTTTGATGCTCATTAAAATAAACATTACCTATTCTATTTAAGTTTTTATTTCCATTTTTATATTCAAAAATATGAAATTATATATGTCATGTAAATCTTTCAAGAAAATGAGATGGAAGCCTTCGAGATGACAGTGGCTCAAAAACTTAAGTGCAATAGGGCGAAGGCGAACGCCATCCACGCGCGCTTCCTTAATTGGCCCCGCGATCAGTTTACGAGCGCGCGCGCACTTGGTACCAATATCAGACTGCAACGACGTCATCTTTTACAGGGCAAACCCCTCGGGCGACGACTTTTATTTCTCACTGCTCCCTAGCGATAGGTAGGCCAATGAAACAATTGCATGAGAGGCGCCCCCTACCTTTTTACCGTATTGAGGTAAAAAAGAGAAAAGTGTACTTTACGACCAGGACATGACAAAAGAATAAAGAAAAGAACTTGTATCTTGCTAAGAATTAAAGTTAGTTGGATATCGACTGACCTCACGTCACAATAAATCCACAAGTAAGTTAGAGGCGTGCGGGTAATGTGGGAAAGCCTGGAAGATCATTCTTTGACCAGTGAATGGTATAACTAGAAATTCTCTGAACTGTGCAGTGAGAAGCTATTTCAGTGGTCGCCAAACAAAAGAATTTTCAAAGTTTGAAACTTTAGATCGTTTTGAAATTGTTTTGTTTTTCGTTGTGGAAATTTGAACCTTGGGCTCGGTCGTTGCGGTTGATTTTTAAACTTTGTGACAACTTTATTGGGAAAGAGTACTCTCTAATTTGCGAGTCACGTTTTTTGGGCTTTTGGGATTTTCATCTTAATCTAATAGAAAATCACTGACTCGTGCAAAGGAAGGTGCTACTGCTTTACTAGTACGGTGTTTTTGACGAACGCTGCATTATGGATTGCACGTGCGGTTTGGTGCCACTTGATAATTAACTTGTGCGACACAGTTGCAAGCATTGATTTCGGCGCCAAAAACAAGTGGTTGCCATGAGACTAAAACAAACGTACTTCGCAATTGATGCAACATCAGTTGATAACGTGGATGGAATCAATTACTTCGGAAGTTGATGTTGTTATTTCGAGTCAAAACTAAAGATAGAAGTTGTACAGAGTAACCGCAAAGAATTAATTTTGTTCTTAATGTAAAATTATTTAAGGGGGTTTAATCTTAACTCATGTCAGAAGTTTTAGATTTAATTCAATCTGTATTGGATTTTGAATTTGATTTTTGTCTGATTTTCTTTTTATTGTGCCTCAAAATATAAAGAACAAGTGACCTATGTCACTGAAACGGAGCTGATGGCAACAAATCATACATTTTTAATGTTTTTATTGATTTTTCAGCGTGGATTATGGTAGGCGTGTGTATAATGCAACTACTAGTAAAATCTCGCTTCACCCCAACATGCTTAACTTTTATGAAAAGTAGCTTTAATTTTAATTTGAATAAACAACAGGTTACGTTAATGCATTCAAACTTAGATGCGACTTTATTCATTTTTACTTGCAAATCTTTTTCTTCGATGTTTTAAAAGTCCAGTTGTTTTCTTTACTATAGAAGCTCAACCTCAACAACAACTAGATTTATATCTGCAGTGGTCTGTCAAGGGAATAGAGTTGTAATTAAATTAAATGAGCTTCGTGTTGGTATATCGCACTAACGTTTTTGGCCGGGATAAACAAACGTTACAATTTTTTTTATTTTGTACAGAATGGACCATAGTGCACTCAGTTTGGATGGCATGAAAAAATTACAATACCAGAGTAAATTGAAGATTACTATGCAATTAATTAATGGCGAGTAAATGTTATATACAATCTGAAACAGTTCGTTTTTGCCACTACTTTTTGTATCAGTTTCCTAATGCAGAGGGTGTCAGAAACGTTTGAACAAAGTTTGTATGCATTCTGTTTCAGGAATCCTAGTGTAGTCAGATACAGAAGTATAAAAATGATGACTTACCAATCATGCCCTTCTCCCGGTAAGATGTAATGCTATTGTTATTGCGAAATTATTTAGTAGTTTTATCTTATAATTTATACGAAAAATGTATGGGCATTTCCCTCTCATTTTTTTCTTTTTAAGCACTAAAGTTAAGGTTAAGTTATAGTTCTTTTCAATGGCAGTGGACCATTAGTTATGGAAGTTGTAAAGGCGCTGTACTGTTAAAATATTGGCATCATGAATTTATATCACCGATATATCAACGCAATAAGTGGGCTGAGGTGAAAAAATGGTTGATTTATGTGTTGTGTGCTTTTTGTTTGCAACAAACAAAAGGCAAAAGATTGATATTGGTTTATTTTCTTATACGTAAGATATGAAAAAGTTTGTGGGTTTTTCTGGTTTTTAGCGGAAAACTAACTTTATATCAATATAATTAAATTACAGAAGCATGTTTCAACTTTTTAAAAAGGCACAAGTTAAATGTAAAGGTGTTTATAAAAATAGTCGAAATAAATTGAATGCAACTGACAAGTTTTTATTTCAATGACAAGTTTTGAATTAAAAAATTCAAAACGAATTTTATTTTAAGATAGTTTGTGGTGACCCCAAAGGGACATTCCCATCTGGGTCGCCTAAATTAATTGGCATTTTTTTCCTTCTTTTGGTATTTTCTCTGGAGCGCAGGTGCGCGCCTTTGGGTGAAGTTAGGTAGCTCGGCTTAGCCCCTCATTGGTTCAGCCGATCACCTGACCATGCCTTTAAGGCCTTTAAGGCAGAAAAAACCACACCAACTGCCTGCAAAGAGATCCTTACGCGCCTCAAATCTTACACCAAGAACGTAAGGAGTGACTGAGGACATATGCAAAGGCAGTGTGGTATCTGAAAGGCAACAGTTTTCCCAGTCTTAACTGATAAAAATAGGAATCGTCGATAGATCGGCTACGAGAACATTTCGAGGACGACTATATCCAAAGTTGGCCCGACAGCCTTAATTGGAGTCTTGCAGCCAACACTCAGTCCCGGCCGGAGGGCGGTGCGACCGGTGCGCCCGCACACAGCCTCGCGCTTGGAAGGCCCCGCGCGGCGCGCCGAGCTGCATATTTACAAACAGCCTCAGCAACAAAGATGTTGCGATAGGCCAGTGCATGCGGTGACGATAGTGGTCTGTGTGGTTTTTAAGAAAAAAATTTGAAGTTTCAAAAAAAAGACGTCTACTCATTTCAAAGCAAAAATTAAAAAAACCTTGTAATGATACAAGAACGAAATAATACACAGGTGATGATGATACAAGAATGAAATGATAGTGCGTATGGCCGCAGTGATATTTGAAATGGTTACTCGGACAGCTTAATCAGCCATGGTGTTTTCACCTCAAGAGGAGCCCAAAGGCTTTGTGTTTACATTGCTAAGCAATACCCCTCAGCTGAAATCCACCTTTAAAGACCGACTGCCTTTTACCAAATCTCCCATCACAAACACGTCATTGATTATATCTTACCAATTTAATGGTCTGAAAAAACAATTTAGTGGTCTGAAAAAACCATTTAGTGTGTAGTCCTGAGCCGGGGTTGAACCCGGTACCCCCTGCTTGCCAGACAGGTACTCTACCAACTGAGCCACCCAGGACTACAACAGAATGGCCAACCGAAGTGCTCTAAAACAATTTAATTGACCAGTGTGTGTGGAATTATGAGATAATCAAAAACAATCAGGAAATTTTTGCAAGTAACATCTTTGCAATAAAACCACTTTTAACAAGATCAATTGATCCAATTTGATTGGTGACGTTTCGGTCACTTTTGGGCTAGTTTGCACAAGGCCCCGCAAAACGCCCAGCCGGCTCTGCCAACACTACACAGTATGACTCAGATTGACAAGTTGGGTCTCTTGAGAAGTCAGACGATCGAACTGTCCTTTAAATTCCCTAGACCAGCGTTTCCCAAAGTGTGCTCCGCGGAGCCTTAGGGCTCCGCGAAATACCTCAAAGGGCTCCGCGAGACATAAAAGAACTATGTAAAAATAGGATTAGGGGCTCCGCACACAATGATTAGGGGCTTCGTGAAAATTCGTATGCTTTTGGAGGGCTCCGCAGCTCCAAAAGTTTGGGAAACATTGCCCTAGACCAGCAGTTCTCAAACTTTTTTTGCCGCGGCACCCTTGTCAGGGTAAAAAAAATTTTGCGGTACCCTTGTTGGACTAAAAAATAAGAAAAAACAGTGCAAATTTAATGCTCAGTTGTCTTTAATGCGATGAATGAAACTGTTTGGATGAATTTTTCATTATTTATGGGAAGTTTAGTTAATTTTACCCTCAAATTATTTGACCCAGAAAGTTTGCTTCTGTATCTGATCTTCTTGATTATTGCCGCGGCACCCCTGGCATACGCTCGCGGCACCCAGTTTGAGAACCTAGGCCCTAGACAACACATGAAGGCCATCGAAATAAGCCTCCATCCGGAGCATTCAACCGCGTCCAACGAATGGACCATACGGGACGAGAAGAACCAAGAGTATGCCATTGAACATGTGACTGAAAGCAAACAGACGCGTGGTTGAAGACTCCATTTTGTTTCCATGCATCAGAGCAAGAAGCAAAGGGTGACCTTTTAGTATTCATTGTATTCACTGGTAAGAAAAGACATCGTAAAACTAACTCTTGTGTATTTCGAATTATTCATTGGTAACCATAAAAAATAAGTTAAGTGATCTCGCAATAACATCCAGCAAAGTGACTCAACCACGGAGTTGCATAAAACTCCTATAATCAGTTCTACTAAAGATACGAGTAGGGACGCGACAAGTTTTAGTTATTTGAAGTTTAAAGATCGGTTCAAGGAATAGAAAACCACAAAGCTTCACTTTCCCGAAAGACTGTGTTCTGTCAGTTCTCGCCTGGCATTTTTGGAGCCACAGATTCAGATTTCAGCGATAATATAATACACGTCAATACATTTTGCAAGTGGTACTACTGCTCAGAGTTAAATCAATGCACCTTTACTTTGTCTTTGTTGGTTAGCCATTTCTAATTTTAGGAAAAATTTTATCAAAAAGTCTAATACTTGTATGACAAGATCACCCTTCTAGTTTATTATTATTATTATTTTTATATTATTATTATTATTAATATTATTATTATGATATTTTTTTTTTCTGGTAAACTTTTTTGTGTGTTAGTTTAGTCAATTGGTAGCAAACTGTTGGCAGTGAAAAGATACGATGTTCCACCTTCCCTTAATTGGAAGAAGAGAGGTATAAATCCCTGTCGTGAGGAATTAGGAAGTTTCTGATTGGGTTGTACTGCTCTTCACTGGGGATACACTTCGAGATTACTACCAGTCCAGCTTAACCCTAGGGATATTTACTTTGTTGTTTGGGCTCCGATTGGTTAGATACATAGATTGCTTCGTAAATCATACATAACTATTGTTACTGTGTTTTATGAAATTTTAATATAATATCACTAACTTGTAAGGACTGATTGATTATTTGAATTCAGATTAATTTGGACAATGTATTTTTTCACTTGTAATTACAAAGCATAAAAAAAACGATATGTTTAAAAGTTTTATAATCATCACTGCAAGCAGAACTAAATATTTCATTTTAATTTAAAAATGATTATTTTTATCCTCTAATTTAATAATAGTCAGAGTGTAGGCGGGACTAGGGAAGCGTGCATCTTATTAGTTTTCTCTTTTCTTCTAGGCGGAGGAAAAAATATATAGGGTCGTTCTGACTGTGATGAAGAGACTGGCAGGCACTTTTTTTCTATCTACATCTCTTTTTTTTTTTCTTTCTTTTTTCCAATATAGGGTGGGGGGTGTTATTCCTATGGGAGGTAATAATTCGAGTTGGAGTCTGGTGTCGAGTGAGGGGGTTGTGATTGTAGGCCCGTCGTTAGTTTCTTCTACTGACTGAAAGCAGGAGCTGTGTCATCATTACGCAAGACGGCCATACGGATATTGGAGAAAAAGACAAAGGAATGAATTATTTGTCAACTTCCCCAACAAGTATATTCGGTAGTGCGCATTTGTGACGTGGATTTATAACAGGTTGGATGATGAGAAGAAATTTTGCAGACTGGAAAAAATGGGATAAAAATAAAAAAAAGATTCATTCCTAAAAATCAATGCGCAAGTTGCCATTCGTAGGAGCAAAATTGTTAGTAATACAAGTCTTTGAGCTGAAGGATAGTTTTTGTTATTAATGCCTTGATCTGTGAATACTATATTTTAGGCTACATTTGTGCGTAATAAGTAAATGCAAAGTTCATCTATTATTTTTTTAAAGATAAAGTCTGTTTTGAAATATTTAGTTAATTAATTTTGGAATATGTTTGATTTGGTTATGATTTCGATTAAATCTCACTAGACTGCAATAGAAAAACAATAATTCTCAAAAAAGGAAAATCAGCATGCAATAAAAATTATTGATTGGGAATTTAAATAGCTATTACAGTAGACTCAAATTGCATTTATTTAAAAAAATAATTTACTTTTTTTCTTCTTATACAATTGGCGACTATAATCAATAACTGAGAAATCAATTTTTCTTAAAAAATGGTATTGAATGTGTCTTGCTTTTATGTTTGATAGCTATCTGGAAAATTGCAATAGTAATGCAGTAGATATACGTGACTGTTCGAAGTGGTTCAAGGGGTGAAGCAAGAGAGGTCACCACCATGAAATTGATTTTGGTGCTCTTTCTCAAGTAATTGATTTGGACTTGTCTTTGTCTGCAGGTTGCAAGTCTCCACAGAATGAAACGAGCAGCCTGAGGTTGGTAACCTCTTTGTCCTTCAGTCTCCACTCCGCTGTTTTCTAATTTTTTTTGCGTCTTCAAAGATTACGAGGTTAATTTTTGACACCATACGTTGGTGCATGTTTATGAGTGGCTTGGTGTAATCAAGGATTGCTTCCCCATTGGCGCCATCTGGTGCAAAGTGGTTCAACTTATAAATCTCTGGCCGGTGTGCAGATATTCTTGTAGCACGCCCTCTAGTGACTTGAGAACAAGTTTAATTTTGCCAGTCGGATGAGCTCTGTACTTAATGAAGTCGTTTAACATGCAGAATCAGCTCGGTACTTGTTTTGATTTTGGACCAATTTTCGAAATAATTTATACCCTTTATTTTCTAACTGGAAATATTGGTTAATAATATTGTTCTAACTTTTAAATGCAGGGTTACTAATTGGTTACAAATTGGTTGCTCACGGTGGAGACTTACACTACAAGAACATCTATTTAACTAGTTTCATTAAGCTAAATAAGGATTCCAGGTTTTCTCAATACAAACAGTAAGTTATACCTTTATCCCTCGACTTTGGGAAATAAAGAAGGATATAAAAAGATACATATTTGATTAATAGAAACAACTACTAGTATTATACAATGGAAAATGAATATAATTTGAATTTGTCTTAAATAATCTATCCGACTTGGATGACTATTGCTATCAATGGAAGGTATCAGGTTCTAATACCTTTTACAAAATTATACATCTTAACATGACTTAATGCTAACAAATACAAGTGAGAAATAATACAAAACGATATGGACGAACGCGACGTGTACAGATAATTCCGTAATAGGAATAATTCCTTAAAACGGATAATTCCTTATAGTGAATGAATCCACAGTTTCATCGGTATTTCTCCGGGTAATTAAAGAATTCACTGTTTTGCTTTCCTACTCATGCAGCCGATTTGTAGAGCTCTATCCGTTCCTATGGCCAGCTGCTTGGTCCAATGGATCGGCACTCAGTCGAAGGCGAACTAGAACTCTTCTTTGTACAACACCTTTGTCGTTTTGTGGATTAAGGAGCCATAATCTCTTTTTTCTTGGCTAGAAAAGGTTAAACCAATGTATCCTGGAATTGCTGTGGTTTTGGCAATCCAGAATGGTGAATCTAAGTCCAATGAAGGTTTATCACTGGCCTGGCTAGAATAATGCTTAGTTGCTGGTTTTTCTTAGACAGGTTATTTTGTGATGTTGACAATTCAAAGGTTTGGTTTAGTTTAGACTGAGGAAACCTCACAGGAAATGTTTCAACTCTGGGTTGTTTAGTTGTCACATAAAAAATAATAAATTAATAAACTATTCTTGGGACCCAAATTGAACAATTTTGGGTCGCCACAATATTATTAATACGTGGTGAAAATATTTTAATTTTACTGTTTTGAACAGTTTTCATGATTTATTCTTGCGGTTGTAAAAAGAAAAATCTTCCAACTTTAGTTCCAGAAATTTTTATTTACTTATTTTGTCAGAATAACTTTGTTGTGGTGTTATCAGATGTGCCACTTGACTTTTTAATATAGTTTCTAAGAATACTCCAAATGATGTTTAAAACAAGATTAAAGAACACTTCTTTTAAAAGGCCAACAGAAGTTCATAACGGTCGAATTGTGTGAATGGTCTGGAATAAATTAATGCGTGTTTGTTTGTTTTCTTTTTATTTCTAAGACGTTAGTGCGAATGGTAGGAAACAAATTATACTCTGTACTCCAGTTTAAAACCAACTCGTATGTAAATAACCGGAGGTCTTGCTTATGCTTTATTAGTGCTTCTTGACCTAACGACTTTAGTTGAATTTGCTGGTCGGGAAACACGTTCTCTGTTTTATTCGTAGCTATTAATTATGCTTTTCTCATCTCGTGCCTTAAATTTCAATTAAAATTGTTGTGACGTAATCGGATTACCATACACAGTGACATATAAACGCGCTAAATTAATAATATCCTATTACGTAGTAATAACATAACTTATTTAAACTCAATTCTCAGGTCAACAACATACATTGTACAAAAAATATCGAGCATACTTTAAATGTAAATTTATGATTCAAAGGTTGAGCCTACGGTAATAAAACTTTACAATTTGTCAAGAGATAATTATTTAGGATTAGGTTTATATCTTTTTATTGCGGATTGAAGAAACTTTTCTCCGTCCAAAGTCTGACCTTACATTTCAACACTGAATTAGTAAAGTTGGTGAAGTGAACTCAACTTCAGAAGCAACGTCGACGTCGTTTGTTTGGATCAGGTTTGTGTTTAATAATGAATTCTTCCAACTGAAATAACTTAGTAGAGCAGCACTAGAAACTTCGATTGCACGGCTTTAATAGTATTTTTATTCTGCTTAAATTTATTTTTGAATTAAAGCACAAAAAAATTTATGAAAACAGACGGGTGCACTGAAAAATATCATCGTGTATGCAAAATAGTTAGTTTTCATGCATATTGATGAATTAGTAATTTGTGATGAAGTTACACACTCCAGTAGACAAGCTGAGAGACGACTTTGATTGATAGATCACTTCCTCGCGGGCACTGTAGCAGATCCTGTGATCTCGATTTCATCGGCTTCCCTTGGGGATAAGACGAGAAAGGATGACTGAATGCGTCCGAGAGAAGACGCACAAGCAATGGACAGAACGTCAGATAAACGCTTGTGTGATGTCAGCCGTAGCATTGCTTCGTGCCTTCGTGGCAAAAGGCTTTAAGCGGTCATCAAAAAGATGAGTGAATTGTAATTTGCGAAGAAAGTCACGGTTAGAATTAATAAAGAGAAATTGTCAAATTCTCTCATGCGTGCGAGAAAAAATGTTGTAGTGCTGGAAAATGGGCTGGTTTTGGACATTTCAAGTGTTCCTTGATTATCAACCGAGGTCGTTTCGGGGTACTCCATGCTATACGACTGACAATTTTAATTGAAGTTTTAACGTTTCAAGTGTGGATTGCAAGTACATCCGTGCATTTGAATGGCTCTTTCACGAGTTTTACACGCACTTGCGTCTTCATTACAGGCCTCTAAAATTGATCGTTTTTGTGTGAACTAAGAAAGTGGAATTTTTCGAAATACTTTATACGATTTGTTGGGTGGTTCGAGTGGACGTGCTGACATAATAAATAACGGGGCAAATGGAAAAAAAAGAGAATGGAGAAAAAATAATATGACGACTTGTTGTTGCACTAGTTTTTTCTCTTCTCTGGGGGCAGAGGTAAACCAGTGATTCATTTGAATTCCAGCACCAACCAAGTGCAATGACAGCAGGACTAGTGCATTGGTTTTACGAGTAATCGGTCAGTGTCAAGTCGAGTTCCATCCCAAAAGTCACAGATGTAGACAGATGAGTAATAGTTCACGTTGTATAATCTCAAGGCGCGCACATAGTAAGAGCAATAATTAGTTATTATTCTTTTTGCAAATACACTAGAAATCATTTGTAGGTGATATTCTTGAAAATATTAATTTAAAGGAAAAAATATGACTTTTTAAAGAGAGTATTTTTTTGTGTCTTATTTCTTACATATTTTATTTGTCATGTCATCGTGGAATGTTGTGTAATGCATTTTTTACCTCTTTGTTCACGCGGTTTGAAATTTTCATCCCACAACTCGATCCTACATTAATAATGCAATAAATTGGATTTGTTCTCTCATTTAATCATCGTTAAGAACGCTAATGGTCTTTAGTGGAATAGACGGACCGTGAAAAACCTTCAGAACGATCCATCAGTGAAAGAAGCTTCTACTGTCTTACATCATTTTCTCATTTGTCGTCATCCGTTGTTAGTTTGATGAAATATGAGTCAGATTAAGCAAAATAGCCGTCATGTATTTCTCATTTACGAAAGCGAACAAAATCATACGAGTTAGATGGGTTTTTTCTTCAAAAGAATACTTGCATGTAAAACGAATTGAAGTTGCTATTTTTCTGATTTTATTTTTTTTACTAACTTCGAAAGTACATCTTTTCTTTTGATTGTACTTTCTTAGATGTGACATCTTGAGGACTTAATTTCCGACCTGATGCCATTTCGGTTTACCCCCTTGGGTAATTGCAAAGAAAATTGCAAACTGGTGATTGCTGGAGGATTGTAATTTACGGTTTTAGATAGGTTTAGGATAATCCAGTTTGTGAGATTTCTAGAGTCAGCTGAAATGGAAATTTATGGTGAAGTCAACAAATGACAATTTTCTACATGGCTTCTTTTTAAAATTACTTTTTTTATGTATATTAAACGGGTGTAAATATTTGTGTGGAGTACGAGCAATTATGTGTTAAAAAAGTACGGCTTGTGTCTTGGTTTTAAAATATGAAATAATAATGGGTCTGGAATTGATGCATGAATGACTCCCCCGAGCTTTGATGTCAATGAAGACGACCATCTGCCAGAAGTTTCGCAAGAAAACAACTTTCTAATTTATATTTGTTGCATCGCTTGGAATTAAATGGCATCTCATCAAGGATATAGAGTGATGTCAATGTGCATTTCAATTATCGGTGCAACCAATTAAATCAGTGAAACGAGTCCCACATGAAGCAGTTTGCCTTCTTCTTGACTGATATTGCACGAAATAGTAATTAGACAGGATGAAAGAAAGTTGCTTGATCTCTTCTCCCTTGTCTTTGACTTGAATGCAACATTAAAATTAGTTTGTTTATGAATTTTTTTTGTGTTGAATGAGTTCTTATTTTCTGTTTTTAGACCAGAACACATTTAATTGATTCTTTAACTCTGGTTTTGTTGTTGCCTCAGTTTTTTTGCGTTTGACTGAGCTTTAAGCGAGAATTCAATTTCCGTAATGGCCTTGTGTCACTGCGTTTGGTCGTAAAGCCACCAGTGAAAAGAATCAAGCGCAAGTTTGTTCTGAAGTCAATACACTACAGTCGGCATAAAATTAACAGATCATAATAAATTGTAACACCTAATGACCGCTGGATGGACATTACCAGTAATAAAATGTAGTCAACTTTATGATGATATTGCAAATGCTTTTTCTTTTATTTTTTTATACACCTACTTTAATTTGCAAACGAAACCCGATTTAAACACGATTTTCTAGATATTTTAGCTGCTACTTTATAATTTTATTTCAGCAATTTGTGATTCATTTCATTTAACTTCTTTTCGCTCAGGCTTTCAAGCTGATTAGGTAGAAATATAATTTCAAAATGTACAACTTTTGAAAATTGTTGAGAAAGTTTTGAAAAGAAAAATATGGTTTCTTTAAATTCATACCATATATAAAGAAATATAGCTGGAGCAGATGGTAAATTTATGAGCAGCACGGGTCATAAGCATAATGTGTGAAGACATCAAGCCACGAGTAATGTAGCGTGAACTCAAACACGTGTTCATTGCAAGATGACACTACTCAAAAGTTGGCTAAAGTTCAGGCAAAAATATTTTGCCCATTAAACCACAAGATGATCAAGCATTTAAAGTATGCACCGACATCACATTCCTGCTCAGATGACCTTTCCTTCCCTCACATGAAGAAGATCTGATGAAAGGAGTGAGCTGCCGGAAAGCGCACCCTTAATCAATAGTCCGAAGTAGTGACAGCTTGCCAACTTTGCTCTTGATTGGTTTCCCTGGCCTCACAGTTGCTGTTGCTTATCGTGGACATCTGAATACATATGCAATCTTCTCTTGGGTTGCTCACATAACCTCTGACTTTTGCCCTAAACCTTCAATGTACTTTCCACTTAGACCATTTTCTTTACAATAATTGTGATTGTTTAGCTATTCTTTAAAAATTCTTTGGTTTAGTTTTGGTTTAGTTTTAAATGGATATAACCCCAAAATTTCCGCATCAACGTGAAATAGCCGTAAATTATCGACTTGTTGGTTTGTGACCTTAATTGCATCTACATCCTACATGTAATTTTAATTTTAATTTCAAAACTATTTTTAATTTATTAATTCATATTCTCGTTTTGGGTAGTACTTGTTGTTAAATAATTATAATGGGTGGCAGCTTTCAGCATTCAGCCATTAAGTAAAGTTAAAAGTGCTTGCTTTCAGAAAGAAAGGGGAAAAAGAAAACATTTATCTAGGTAAGGGAATTTTTGATTAAATTAGCAAAATAAAATTTAAACATACAATATTACGAAGGTATAAATTAATGCATTTCTCAATATTTGCATTTCATCAACATTAGGTTGGTCATTAATTTTTAGTCAGAGGATAAAGTGAGCCTTCTCACCACAGTAATAACATTCCGCAGATAAAGGGAGAAAAGGCCATTAAGAGAAAACAACATTCATAGAAGCAGCACATCAGCCTCAAACAAGTGCTGAGTTTGCGACTTCAACAAAGCCAATCAACATTTTCCGTAGGTGTTGGAAGTTATTTGAAATACACCGTACCGAAAGGTTTTTGACAAATGACCAATAGCAAATTTTTTATTAAGAAATTTCTGTCGTTGGAGTAGAACATCATAATATATTTGAATTCAATTTTTTCTAAAGCTCTTGAAAAGAAGACGGTGACTTTTATTAATCCCCCAACAGGTGATGAATTGTACATCGTTAACAAACTCTTTTTCTTGCTTTCTTTTCGGCAAATGTTTACCCAAGATAAATGTCAGATAGGGTTCTACAAATGTCAGATTCTTTTCACACAAAAATAAAAAGATTTGTATAAATAAAAAACAAATTCAATTTTTAGTGATGACAAACTTTATAATAAACCTGTATAGTGTACAGTAACATTTTTCAAACAATTTTTTGAAATTTCTCGTTATGAACTGAGCTATTTGTCAATTCGAATAATTGAAGAATAAATTGCCACTCGACTAGCGGTTACTTTTGGAACTCAACCTCAAATAGAAGGAAAACTTATTAGAAAAACAATTCCGTCTTGAGGACTTTAGAGAAAGATAAAGAAATACTAAGATAAAAGGAAATTGATTCATTACATGACACTCTAGCTACATTCGCCGTCATTATGGCGCAGCTTTTAGTTTTTCTTGATGTTTAAATTGATTTTCTGATACCGTAGCTGCATTTGCAAACAAGATAGAAACTTAAGAAATTGAATTTTAATATAATATGTGTGATGTGAATATGATTGATTATGATTACAATTCTATTGCGGCATTATGGACCAAAGCACGTATTGAAGTGTGTGTACCTGTTTTCATATTTTAATTTTACTCAAAAACTATTTTTACATACAAAATTGTACCATAGTTAGTGCCATTGGCTTACTAAAAAGGCCTATTTTAACAAGCATCGGTGGTTTTATTACTTGTGATTGTGAGAATAAAAGAGTTTTATTTTTTTAAAATAAGAAACAGAACTTTGCATATCTAAATAACAAGCTTTAAATAAAATAAAAAAGAAGTTGAGCACACGTTTCAAAAATTCGGTCCTCTTTTTTATATTTGAAATTCTCATCTCATAGCATCAAACTTGCAGAAAAAGCTTTTGGAATGAAAAAACTTTAATCTAGGTGAGATCACAATTCGAATGTCATGTCAAACACAGAAAAGTGTTGGCAGTGAATCAAATGGAGCATAGGGAACAACTTGAACACCCTGTTAGCATGCGGACCAAGACGCATAGCTACACTGGGATCGGATTAGAAGTGGATAATGGCATCCGAAAAAAAGGTCTTTCCCTCTTTCACCACAAATAGCACTCGAATCTAGAAACGTGCCAACACTTTAAGTGACAGTATGAATAGCGCTTGTGAGTTTCTACCTGTGTTGCAATAAGATCTTCTCAAATCTTTAATGCCCTTTACCGATAACTGGATTGTGTCGTCAAATTTGGACATCATCATTCATCGTAATGAGATTCTGCGCTTCTTTTTGTGTTTGAATAATGGCCTACATGGAATCATCCATTTCTTAATTTTTATATTCCGTACACAGACACGAATAAATAACATCCATGACTTTGAGAATTTAACTAATATTATCAAATACTCGCCAGAGGACATCATAACGATTATTATGACTTATAATCTTTTTTATCAAATACCACTGGCCAACTGAAATTAAACTTCTTTGCAGCATCGTCGTTGCTGATTTTGGAAGCATTAGTTTAAGCGTTTGAATTACTTTTTAATTTTAATTTAGGCTAGTTTAAAACTGCGATAAGATGAAATTTATACTGAATTCTTAAGTTTTGTCTGCGTGCAAAAAGTTCTTTTATGAAATTGCTTATAGTAGAGGTTTAAAAAATATAATTGTTTTGAATGAATGCTTGCATTTATTATTTTTGCTGTTTTATTTCTTCGAATTGCTTATGTGGAAACTTCTGAAACATTGGAAACCCATATCATTCTTTGGTTAAAGTTATTTTACAGTCACAGTCGCTACGCAGCAATGGTTGCAATTGCAACTTGAAATGAAGTTTCACATTATGCGAAACAGTTGTGTGCAGGCAGACTGAAAAGTACTGGTTTAGGGTACATTTTATGGAAAACATTCTCAATTCAAATGGTAAGTGTAAAAAGCATAATAGGACTTTCGATGTTCATTTTTGATAGCCGTTTCAATGACAAATCTTTAGTACCAATATAGTATACAGTTTGCTTCTTTTTAACGTGATTTTTATTTCTTTGCTATCAACTCGTGTTTATAAGCATTAAATTTGAGTGAAACCACCATTTCTTTTTCAAATTATTATAACCATAGGTTTTGAGCTTAATATTTATACTTATTACAATAACTCACCTGGAAGCAAAATTGCTTTTTTTTTTATTACGTTGGTTATGTGCGATTTTAAATTAGAGAAAATTGCATTGAAATAAGGCAGAGATGAATAAATAAATTTTTATGATTTATCGATTATTATAAATCGCGTGTCTGAAGTCATCTCTTGAGCTCTGCAACAACTCCAATGCCATTTAATTAATTTTATCACGAAATGACAAATGGTAATCAACATCTTTTATCTGTGCTTTTCAGCTGTAAGAAAGTTGCCGATGATTTTAACTTTCAAAATAAATTAATGGGGAATCACTTTGTAATGGGATATATCTCTATCTGAGCAATTTTTTATTCTCACAGACAGAAAAAAATATGTCACTTTAGCAAGTTCCATCTCATGCATTTAAATGCGAAGAGTAAAAGGAAGTGAGGGTTGAAGCCTAAGAATCGGCGGCATTTGGTGACATGAATTTTTTATTAGATCTAGTAGCACACGCCCTTCTCAAATGCACTTCGGGTATTGGTGGCGGCCTCGGGTGGGCAGGTGTAACAACTAGATCGTACCTACTGGACCTATTACTAAAACTTAATAGCTAATTCTCGCTAAAATTTACCTGTTTGGAATACGGATGAAATTCTGCCGCATAGAGAACCCTATATTTTATTTTCTTATGAGTTTAAACAGTAGTTTGATTTTTAGAATAAATAAAAAAGATAAAATTAAAATAGAGTTTTTGAAACAATAATTGCAAACGTTTGAAAAATATAAATATATTGTGAATATAGAAAATATTAAGATTTATGTATTTCTTATCACAACTTGAAATTCGCGCCCATTTTGCAGGAAGCGAAAACTGATCGGTCGCTTCAATGTTCTATTTTAGATACCCAAATAATCATCCACATGTTTGAAAATGGCGGCGCCTTGGCACGGGAAATATACATTTCCACTTAAAACTGACCTCCTGTAAGTGTTTATATAGTCAGAGACTTTGAAAATGCTCTATTAAACTTGTCAGTGTTAATATTTCAATGCAACTGTTAGCTTAAAATATTTTTTTAAGTTCGCTTTTTGACACCATAAATTGATTCGGGCTTTGAATCATTTGTTTACATAAATTTGATTTCTGTTGTTGTAGATCTTTTGCTAATAAGTCTGAAAAAGTATGCGTAGTTGGGGTCGTAGGAAAGAGCAGTCTGCATCCTCAAGGTGGAAAAGCACTATTGATTGACGAATTATTGCAAAGACAAGTGTTTCAGGTTTGTTGCATGTAAAATTGATCATTTAAAATAAATCTAAAATAATTTTATTACCATGTCTTTCTTTTTTTTTTAGAATAAAATATTTGCAGATGGAGATGCCAATTCCGCGAACGATGTACGACAATCGCGTTCTGTGCATCGCGTTAAATTAATGTTTTAAATTCAATTTTAACAGTGTTCATTAGAATGTTTCTACAACGAATCGCAGCATGTGATCTATGTCCATTTGATTGGAATATTTGACGCATATAATCTCAGTTTATTATGCAAGAAATTTTATTCCGAATTAACAGAGAAGGTTAGTAAAATCCAAGAAAAAAAATTTTAACAATTAATAAAATCAAAATATATATATTTTAGGGTTATCTTCATGTGTTTGCCAACATGAAGTTTACTCATGCCAAAGCATTGTTGCTACTTTTTTCAATTTGTCATATCATTTTGGTAAAAAAAACTATTTTATCGAGTGAGTAATCGGTATTAATTAATGCGCATGTTGCTCAGATTGTTCATCCAGGGTCCTCATTTGATGTTAGTTATTTACATCTGTTTCGAACGCTAGACACCATCCGGTACAACACGCTTTTGACGAGATTTGAATTGTGTGTTACAATTTTTGAATGTTTGCAGGCAAAAATTACAACCACATATATCTGACATTATTCGAGAGTTTACAGTTTCCAACGATTGGATTCAAGCTGCACGACCATGTTCTCCAAGAGCGTTGTTTATATTTCAGTCGTGTCTGTTAGACCCTAGATACGATGGAGTTAGTGACAGTTCGGTTCGAAGTAAACTTAAGTCTCAAGTAAAAACATTTATTTATGCAAATAGTTTACGTATTGTTTTTTTGTTTTGTTGATTTTTTTTATTATTATTATTTCATTCACAGAAATTGCCACCAATTAAGAAATTAGAACATGCACTAGAAGATCAGATTTATAGAATTTTGCGAAAAAGTCGTATAATCACAAATATTAGTGGCAATTCTTTATTTGCTATACCAGCGAACCAAGAATTTGTTTACGTAATGACTTCAGATAATGAACAAAACACGGATTTGGTCGGATTTTTCCTCAATCAATTACACGAGCAATGTTTTGGATCGGAAGTCAAAGAGAGTAATTGATTTACTGCAAATAACACGGTTAAAAATTGAACTAATAATAATTTTATTCGTATTTAATCGCAGACGAGAAACACAAAAGTCAAACTTCAAGCAATAATAGCTTTGTGGATGGCAGATACCAAATGAAAGGCGAACATAGCATAACATCATTCGTAGGACAACATGTGGAATTAGCTTTGACAAAGGGTTTTGACGATAACGTCGGCAGACATCCGACTGCAGCTTATTTTGAGGTCTGGTAGAATTATTCAAACCTGGTCTATCAAATGTTAACATTTAATTTTTAACTTTTAGCTACCTAATTGCAAAGTATGGATGGAAATTGCCAACAAATTGTACGCATTCCTTATTACCGATGAAAAAGAATCTCATGGATTTGGAATTTTGAACACGTTGCGAACACTGATTGACATTGATGGAAAATTCTCAGAAGGGTGTGCTAAAAGACGATTATTATTTAAACGATTAAGCATTGTATTTGAAAATTCATAGTAAGTAAGAAATAAATAAAAATACTGTTGTTTTGCTGCAATAGACGTTGCGGAAAGGTGTTACCAATTGCTTCTGCTGCCTATCAAGAGAATTTACCTTCTCATTACACAAATGATTATCATTTGTCAAAGGTATATATACATACATCAAATAAAGATATAAGGATTAAAATTAAATTTCACGAACATGATGTATTTTCAGTTGGCGCAGGCCTTGCATATATTTACTTTGCACGCTCGTGGACCCGTATTCGACCGATACGCTCAGCAATTGAAGGAAGAGTGTGAACGATTTTGGAAAAACGGGCGACAACTCTGCGAAGTGATCAGTTTAACAGGAAATCATTGCATCAATCCAGTAATATTTTACTACAAGTATTTTTGATTTAGTTATTTGAATTTTTAAAAAAATTTTACAGCTGCATCGGTTACATGACCTCATCGAAGATGAATCCAACAAACACTTGCCAGTTACGAATCATGCTAGTCAGTTCAAACTCATGAGTGCGTGTGACTGTGGTCGTCAGCAGTCTACTAAAGATGACCCGTTTGATGCCAAAGCGGGAAATTACGATTTTTATCGAAAAATGCAAGAAGAATGTTGCGCAACTTTGGAGAAAATTGATTTCCCCGTTTTTCAACCAAGTATTAAGGACTTTAAAGCGGCCCGGATAACATTGCCACCACGTTCGCCACTTACAACCATCAAGCGAGAAACCCCTACTAAACTGGATAGGGAAAGCATAAGCACCCCTACGATGAGTCTGCCTTTAAGTTTAGGTAACAAAATTTGGCAAAAATGTCAGCAGAAAATATTCAATTTCATTATTCAATTTTTTTTTTGTGTAGGTCAGTCTGAGTGCAGTGAGGGTATTTTGCCTCAAGACGAATCATCGTCGCATTTAATTCCTACGCAAGAAACGAGTCCGAGCGAGGAACAGGCAGAATTGGTTTTGGAAGTAACGGAGGTTATCCAACAAGCCAGGGGTATTTTGTATTGAATAAAAAAATAACAGAAATTTACAATTTTCGTTTTTCTGCTCACAAAAAGATAAACCGTTGGTCAGACAACCTTCCACGACAGAATATTTACCGGGCATGCTGCATACAGAATCTCCTCCGGGACTTTTACCTAAATTTCCATCGTGGTCGTTGGTGTGTTTAGGACCTTCGAGTCTTTACTCGCATAACATAGGTAGTATTTAGGATTGAATGAAACAATAGTACCGCGATTGACGATTGTTGTATCGTAATTCAAGGAATTCAAGACCAGCCTGGTTTTATATCCGGAACAAATTTTCTGTTACCGTGGGATGTGACGGTTAAAATGGAAAATAAAGAAAAATGGCCAGCAATTTCTGAATCCGTTTCAGGGAAAAAAGCTCATCTGCACAAAAATAAAAAAAGTAATAAAGGTAGTTAGAAGGTTCTGAAGGAAGTAAAACTTGCGCTACCTGTACGTGTGATTTTTGTTTCAGATTTTTCCGAACTTACAGTTAAAATATTTCTCGGAGTGGAATACGAATGTCCTCGAGGTCATCGATTTATTTGTTCGGCACCGGACAAAGTGCTCAAAGCCACTGGTACTGGCTTAGTCAAAGTAAGTCCAAAAAAAAATTATTAGAATACGTTTTTTATACTCGGTTTATTTATTTTTTTAGGATAATGCTAATAAAATAACATCATCCGATATGCCTTTATACTTTCCATGTCCGTGTAGGCAAGCTGACAAACCGCCCGAATAGGTTTTAATTATTTTTTTAATTTGACTTTTAATTATTGAAGGAGCGGCAAAGCGAATATAGCTCAACTGATGCGTGTACACGTAGTTACGCCAAAAGCTCCTGTTCACGTTACTCTTAATCCACGAGTGAAGCCGGCTCCTGAATCGTGTCCAACGTTTTGTCTCGGGAACTCCGAACCGGTTCCTCTTTCTCAGTCAGCGTATTGGATTTTAAGATTGCCGTATCCTTGTCATTTACAGCAAATTATGAAATGGATTTGCTTTTTTTAACGTTGGTGATTTGTGCCTTAATTACGATAACTTCAGTTTTGTCTATGTAGGGGAACAGACTGCTTATTCACCTCCAAAAGATTTTTTATCACCGACCTACGGCCGTTTACTTAAAGATATGTACGGGATTGCTGAAGCAACCGATCGTTAATTTTTAAAGTTGTCATTTGTAATTGTAACATAGCAAATTGAAATAAATAGATTTTAAAATTATGGTTGCGAGCAGTGTGGGAGGCCCATGGGTAAACAAATTGTGCGGGGTCAAAACATTTAATTGTCATAAAAAGAAATTCAGAAAGAAGACCTGAATTGAAGCTACATTTCATTCAGAATTTTGGCGTAAAACCAAAGCGAAAGAATGAAATTGATTGATAGGAACATTAAAAAGAGAAGTAAAATCCTAGCGTTGAAGTAAAAATATTTTCAAATCTCTCACACGAGAGGACAGCACTGTGTGACTTGAAATTTGACAAAATGGCGATTACAAACAATGGAACCGAGTTGATACATCAATCTACAAAAGGCCATAGCATAGACCTACACTGGAGGTTCGAGTAAATAGCTGTAAGTAAATAGCTGACTTATATTGAGATAGTAGTGGAACTTCCATGCCATCAGATATTAAGCAACAAAAATCAGATGAAATGAATCGTCTGGAGTGTTGCCACGATTTCCATGACATTTTGCCACGATTTTCGTGGCATCTTGTCAAAAAAAGTGAAAAAAATTCACTTGTTTGAAAAAAATGGTTTTTTCATTTCTTGAAAAAAAAACGATTTTTTTCCCTTTTTTTGAAAAAAAACAATTTTTTTCACTTTTTTGGAAAAAACGATATTTTTTTGTGGGAAAATGTCACGGAAATCATGACAAACTCACGAATTTATACCTCAAAATCTTAGCTTTGTAGCTTTATTAGTTTTCAATCAGCAAACGTTTGAAGTGTGTGTCTTGATTGGATGAAAAGGTTATCCTGAATTGGTGTCGGACAATAAAATGCCCGTATCTCTGGAAGTACTTGACCGATTTTAATTTTTAAAAAAGAAAATAAAAGACCTCTTTCCGGGGTAGTATGCCTTAAAAACTCAGCTTTATTGTTTTATTAGTTTTCAATCGGCAAGCGTTTGAAGTTTGCGGCTGGATTAGATGAAAAGATTTTCAAAGTCGGACTTTTAAATGCCTGTATGTCTGGTAGTTCTTGACGGATTTTCATTTTTTGGTTCGCCTCTTTTGGTAAGCCTCTTTTGGTAAGCCCCTTTGGGTAAGCCCTTTGTGGTGTGTCCCTGTTGGTAAGCCCCCATTGGTAAGCCCTTATTGATAAGCCCCTTTTGGTAAGCTCCTATTGGTAAGCCCCTTTCAGTAAGTCCTTATTGGTAAGCCCCATTTGGTAAGCCCTTATTGGTAAGCCCCTTTGGTAAACCCCTTTTGGTAAACCACTATTGGAAAACCCCTTTTGGTCAGCCCCTATTGGTAAGCCCTTATTGGTCAGCCTCTATTGATAAGCTCCTATTGGTAAGCCTCTATTGGCAAGCCCTTTTTGTAAGCCCCTTTTTGTAAGCCCTTTTTGGTGTGTCCCTTTTGGTAGCCGTCTGTCAGCAAGTCTCTTTTGGTAAGCTCCTATTGGTAAGCCCCTATAT
>JAQIXU010000495.1:0-31912 GCA_034701245.1 Strigamia transsilvanica | reverse complement strand
ATTTGCAATTTATTCATGAAAATTTGCAATTTATTCATGAAAATTTGCAATTTATTCATGAAAATTTGCAATTTATTTATGATTACATAATGTTAAATATTTTGCGTTATCAGGTCCTCACAGTATTCATTTGTCAGATGATTTTCGTGTTGGAAGTGTGGGTAAAATCCTTTCAGAGTTTCAAGTGAAAATTGATAAACCCGATGCTGCTGGACGTGGAGAGGTAAGAAGACGAGTACACCCGGGAATTTATTTCTTATCCTTCACACACACTTTTTTGTTATTTATTTTCCTTTTTTGGATTATGTTGCTAGGTGTTGCTGAAAGGTAGAAACCTGTTTATGGGTTATCTGAATTTAGCTGATAAGACAAAGGAAGCTTTTAAAGATGACGACGACTGGTTTCATTCTGGTGACATTGGTTACAAAGATAAAGATAATTTCGTATTTATAACAGGACGAATTAAAGGTGCAACTACAGAATATCTAACATCGAATTCCTTATTTTCAGTTAACACGCTACAAATTGTCGTTTTAGAAATACTAGTCACATCAGGAGGCGAAAATGTCGCGCCATTACCAATTGAAAATGCCATCAAAAAATGCCTACCAGTTATCAATAACTGCATGGTCATTGGAGACCAAAAAAAATATTTAAGTTTATTAATTACTCTAAAGGTAAAAAAAAAAATAATTAATTAATTAACTAATTTAATTACTTTGCCATGTTTTAGTGTTCAATAGATTTGGATACATTACAACCTTTAGATAATTTAACACCAGATACAGTCAGTTGGTGTAAAAGTGTTGGCAGCAATGCCAAAACTGTGAGTGAAATCGTGAGCAAGAAGGATCCTAATGTGTACAAGGCAATACAAAAGGGTATCAATGAGTACAATGACACCAAAGCAGTGTCCAATGCGCAGAAAATACAAAAGTGGGCGATTCTGCCCAAAGATTTCAGTGTTCCAGGAGGAGAAATTGGTAAATGTCGATCAATATAATCAATATGAGTAGGTGCATTCAATTTGTAAGAGTAGAAGCCACTTAATCCGAAATGTTGTGTTTTAAGGAAGTTTAAGTCTTTTGTTCTTGCAGAATTGAATGCACCTGGTGCTGGGAAATTCACCCACACGTGACAAAAGGAGCATAAAAGAGCATAAAAGTGTCAGATTACACAAATTTAACTTTACAAATGATGCTTTTAGTGTGTACATGTATGAATAATGATTTTTTTGTGGTTTTGTTTTTGTTTTTGTCAAGGTCCCTCACTAAAGCTAATCCGCCATAATGTTGTAAAGAAGCATTATGCAACTATTTCCTCTCTGTATGAAGGCTCGTGATGTTTAAAATTGCTTCATTACGTTGTTTACTTTCATTATTTGTATGGTTTATCATTTTTAAAGTTGTTACGAATAAAAATATTGATTATTTAGTTGCAAAGTTTTATTTTTAGCTGACATCTGCTCATATCGGATAAATTTCACGATGGAAATATTATTTCCACGTTCAAGCGGTCGAATAAACAAACTGATTAATAAAGACAGGTTGAAAAACGAAATTAATAACTACAGTAATTATAAATAACAATAGTACGGATTTAGTCGACAGGTGGTGCTCAATGTCTATGGCGAGAATATGGCGGCAGGCTCCAAATGAGACGACGAAAGATTTCCTTCTTTTGTCTTTCTGATCGTGATAAAACAATTGATCTCTTTAGTCCAGGGGTAAACTTAACAAACGTGATCTAAATAACACGTTACAATTGTATTATATTGTGTTCTGCTCGTAAATGTCCAATGGATGAACGGAAGGAACGGTAATGTCTTTGTTTAGTCGTTATTATTTATTTATAAATTTTTATTTCTTGGCCACACATCCAGGAAACATAAAATTAAATCCAATAAACGATAAAAAGAGATATCGGAATTCAGGATATTTATATTTCGTATTTTGAACGAAAAAAATAAAAACAAAAAAAAAACCGTTAAAATATGAATTTCAAATCGAAACACAAAATGCAAAATCCAAATTCAAAATTAAGAAATAGCTATTCATTAAATACAAAACTGATCGTTCTAATATTTGTATTTATTTTAGATCATTTCCCATGTCACAATCGTTTTACGTCACCTGACATGACGCAGCACCGCGATCGATAAAACCCATCTCCACCCACACCCAAAATCAACTTGACCGCATCCATTCCCATATGTTGGATGCGCATGACGTCACGCTATGAAAACACGACGTTCAAGATGGCGCCCTGCTCGGGCGCAAAGTGCAATGGCGTCGTCACGAGCCTCGTCTAACGTGGCTGGATGAGAAACAAGACTCGCGCCGTCATGTAACAAGTCACATCGTACGATACGTCCGAGGGACCATGGCATTGCTGTGTGTGACCGGTAAGCCAAATGCACCAATTTGCCCGGCCGAGCGCCCGAATGGCCGAAAAGTCGACTGCGGCGAAGCCCACTGCACTCGCAGGGGTCTCGTACCATCACCCAGGGACGCGCGCATACGAGGAAGTAGTATTTCCGCGCGAGGAAGTAATTCACCTGTGCAACCGCGTCACCGGGAGCCGCGAAAATGACGTGTGCGATCGCTATTTTGCCAACTGGACGCGCAATCTTGAGTTGCGGGTGCCGGCACAAGATTGACCGCCCGAGTTTTTCTTAGTTGGGCTTCCGTGTATGGCCTTGACGTGGATTTGACGCGTCTGTGACGTCGATGTGGGGCATGTAAAGTGGATATATTAAAGGGAAGGAAATTAATTTGGGAAATTGGTGCTGGAAATGCACAGGTGTTGTTTACTTATCCGCAATTGATAGTCGCTTAATTTGCACACCTGCTGCTATTGAATGCCAAAATGACCTTGAGTTTATGCGATTATTTATATATAGAAAAAGATTTTTATGAAAAAGTAAAAAAAAATAAATTTATTTTTATTTTTTTAAATTCATTTTTCGAAATTAAATTTCATTGGTACAATAATCGAATTTCGTCGAAAAATTAACCGAATTAAGCGGCAATAAATCGAATTGAATTAGGAATGGGTCACGTACGAGTTAGTGAGAGCGTGTCGCGCTCGAGCAGTTATTTATTGTGAGGATATAAGTGAAGAATTATTTTATTTACCTCAAAATCAACGTTGAAAAAATTGAAACTAATTCTTTTTTCTTTGTTTAATTGACAGTTAAAAAGGCGCAATACATCAACAATGCAGGTAAGTTGGACACCAACCACTTTTCTTTATTAAATCACCCGACACGCCTGTCCAGGTCAGCAACCCGACATCATAAGAAACCAAAAGCCATTAATTTCCTTAAAGACAAGGTTGCTATGGTAATGCGAGAGAGAGAGACCATCGAATCTCCAATTCCTTCCTCCTTTTTTCCTCACCTGTATTTCCCAACCCCAAAATGGGAATTCCAGTGAGTGCACAGCACCAAGAGTCATGGGTTTTTCCACACCTAAATCCCCATAAAGGCGTCATTTTGAGGGATTCGGGGTGCTAAAAGCGCCAGTTTTGAGTTGTAAAGCAAGAGCAGTTGGTTTTTGAGATGAGTGGAGTGGTCTTTGACCCATTCGACATTTGTGTGTGTTTCTTTCGTATGGACTGGATAACCCGGAGGAATTGTATTGCAATCTATTTTGTTGTTTGGATGGAAGCGAAAGGGAATTAAGGCTTAAAGTGAAGGACGATTGACCTTTGAGTGTCTTATCTTGAGGTTTTGTTGGTTGGGTTGAGTGTTTTAAATATAAATAGTTGTGGATTTATGGGTGACACGAGTATGTGGGGAAATGCAGTTAGAGTGCAAGTAAAACGAGTTTTACGAGTAAATAAATAAGGAAATGAGAATGATTGTGTTAAAGAGTAACAAAGCGAGTGTGGGTCGTTGATTTTGGTTTGCGCAATAAATGCTTTTGTGATTTAAAGAGAAAAAGATGAAGATGAAAATGTCGGTCATTGGTTTGTTTTTGGGCTATTATTTTGTCTTGATCCATCAACGTTGATGGACGGAATGTGGGAAATCGTGTTCGGAAGAAATTTTCAATTTCTTTAGGAAAATTTGAAAGTGTTTCGCGCTTCAGCTATTAGGTTTAATTAACTTTTCCAACGAAATAAATTAAAATGATAATTTTGGAAGGGTTTTATTCGAACTATTTGTACACAAACGTGGAAATCAATCTTTCGCTTAAGAAATGATTAAACTGATATCTTGCACGAATGAAAAAGAAATAAAAAACAATTAACGATTGGTCAATATTTAGCTACTGTATTTCTTCGATTAAGGGCCGCGTTTGTTTCGTTCGTTCTACAACTAATAACGAACGTAGAACCAATGGAATGACTGTAAAATGAATGTAGAACGAATGGAACGGCTGTAAAATGAACGTAGAACGTTAAAATAAAAGATAGTAGGCGCATTCAATTAAGTTTCGTCTAAATTTAAACGTTATTGAATGCGCCTACTGTTGGTATAGGCTTTCAACGGTTGCCGGTCGTCTTCAATGCATTAAGAATTTTAATCAAACTAGAAGTGATACGCATTTGAATAGAAAATTTTATTGGACGATTGCTCTACCTTCATCTTTGTCCATTTTTGTCCTCGATTAATAGCCGCGGCTGTTATTCCTCTTGGAATTTTAGGGGGACTCTTAATCGAAGAAATACGGCAGCGGTTCCCAATCTTTTTAAGATGTGTACCTGTTAGTAGAGTACAATATGGTGACGCGTACCAGTAGGTCAATATTTTTGGAAAAAACTAGTCGGATATGACGCAAAACATTGTATTCAAAAACATTCTTTGATTGCACAGAATCAATATATTGTTTTTGTCTCAAGAAAGTGAATCGTGTTATTTTTGCTTTTCCACTCATGTGTCACGATCACTTACCGGTCTAAAATGGTGAAACGAAGTAATGCGGCACGAAATGTCGGGCTGTCAAAATAACTGTAGCATTAAATAAAGACACGAAATCAAAGCACTCGTCTGGTTGAAATTTATTTCTGTGGATTCTGCATCATTCGTTCGGCGGGATAACAGCGCAATTGTCACGGTGCTGGTGTTGCGCAGAAAAGCCAACATTTCGGGCCGTTTTATTTCGTTGTAAAAGTAATGGTAATTGGCTAAAGTATGGCGGCAAAATGGTACATAAAAACTGACATGATGTCATACTGTCACGTTTGCTATTTCATTAAGCTTTCTCTTTTATTTGTCTGAATCAAGTGCGGAGCATTAAGGATCCTGTGGAATTTCATTTCATTTCCATTTGAAGCTGAATTTTGGGTTAGGTGTCGCATATACCGTGATTTATTGGTGTACTTTGGTAGATTGATTAAAAATTGCTCGCACAATCAACAGTTGGCTGATAAACATTTACACGAAGGCTTAACGGTGAGTGTTGGACGAGTGCTTGACCAAAAGCTGGTTTCAAGTGCTGATAAACATTTTGCAGCCTCTGATTTGGAAAATATCTGGCTGTAATGAAAAGATTCCAAGGCCGACGAGTAACCTGGTGATTTATTCGCTAGTGGCAGCTTCCAGTACCCGGGTTTTGCCCGTGGTTCATCCTCGGTTGGAGCTTGGGAATGCGTCTTGCGGGAGTGCTACGTTTATCGCACTTTCATAAACCGTCTTGCCATTTCCATAAAAGCAGAAGCGGAAAAGTATGTATCGGCTATGAGCATCAGCCCGCCTGTCAGCTGGATTGACATTACCAATCACATGACACAAAAGAGCCAATAAAAGCAAACACTTTTTGGGCAATTTTGGAAATGCCATTTTTTATTTGATCAAAAAGACATGTCCAAGCCAGCAAATTTACAAACTGCAGGCGCTTCAGGAATTCCCTATTGTTCTCTGTGGCCAGGAATGACTAATGCTTCTACAGTTTGAAATTTGCGAAATGTGTTGGAATTTTGATTATCATCATCTGTTTGCTTGTTTGTTTGATTTCTTTTGCTCTATTTCACTTTATTTGACCCAGTTGTTTTAGACGGTTTTTTAGAAGCATTTGTCATTCCTGGCCACAAGGATCCCTGAAGCGCCTGCAGTTTGTAAATATACGTGCAGCCAGAGGGTCTGTGGGGCACTTCTCCTAAATTCTCCTGGCAGTTTAGATAGTGAATTTAGTCGGTTTGGTCAATTTGAACATTTAACTTTAGTGTTGTTGCTCAATTTAGACATTTCTATATTGAATTTAGTTGTTTTGATCAATTTAGACCCGCGTTGAATTGGCTTCCGGCGCTCATTCAGACCATGTATGGTAATTTGAATGTGAAGTGGAAGAATTTAAAATGAAAACCCATTTCCGGTTGGCCAGTTTTGAGCCCGACAGCGTGACCGCAATTTGACAGAAAAAAAAAGTAAAAATGTAGAGCGCTGTCACTTGCGCTCGACCCACTTCTAGAGTGAAATTTTTGGTATTCCATTTAATATGCCGCATAACACGTGACGCAACTGAAGGAACGGGCTCTTGAATACAAAAAAGACGAGTCATTTCGAATTCAGTGTCGGTTTCATTTCATACTCAAACGCAAATTGTCTATTCCTTAAAGGAGTTGCGCAACGAAACTGAAATCTGCACAAAAGTTGCACTCAATAAAAAATAAAAAAAACTAAAAGAATTGAAATACCTGTTAGAGATTTTCTTCTTACAATTTCCCCAAACCCCAACTTAACCGGAAGTTGATCCGAGACAAATGCGCTCCCGTCCATCGACTTGAAAATCGCTTCAAACTCAACTTAATATGTACAACGCGTCGGGAATTTGTAACATTAAACTCCAATAAAACATCGTTGCATGCCTCCACTAACCGTCGAAATAGATAGGAGCTCCGCAGGGGGCAATTGGCATGATCCTTTATTCGAAACTCTAAACGCTTTCGACATTTTGTGGCAGATGTAAGAAAACAATGTCGAGTCATTGGGATCACGAAAATCATTTAAGTGTAACAAAAATAAAAATTAAAATCTCTAAATATTTAATTTAAATAAGATTTTAAAATTTATTTCTGCACTTTTCGTTGCATTAAAAATGCAAAGGCGCCGAGGAAAATCATGTTTGTTATTTAATACGTTAAAAGCGTTGCCTGACATTTCCCTTTCACCATAAACATGTTTTTAACGACTGCTCAAAATGTTTGTCTATTTAAAACGAATTTTTAAAAGAACCAAAAAACAAAAAAACAAATTTTTTTACATCAATTTTACATCAAATCTTAAATAATTGATTGCTAACTTTGATGATGACTTTTAAGCTCTGCGCATAAGCCCGATGGTTAATTATAATAAAGATTGATTATGCGTTCAAAAACAAGCCATATTTTAATGAAATTAATTAAAACTTAAACATCCGATTTTTTTCCGACGTGTTTACGCTCCATTTACAGCGAAATCGCAGCGATTTGTCGTTTTCCCTGCATTGCACGAAGGCGTTTGGCTTTCCCGCAATGCCCATCATATTTCGGCCACAACAAACTGTTTATTCACGTTGCGCCAACGTTGTTTTTACGTCAACTAGTTGGAGATGAAGGTTTGGAATGATGGTGTGAGAGAAATAGTGCCGCAGTGACCTCGGACTAATCGATTTTTGGAAGCACGTGCACGAGGGGGGCAGCAGGCATGCAGCCAGCCAGGCAGGCAGTCTGTGGATTTTGGCGGGAGTCTGTCTGGGTCTTATTAGGGGTTCCACCAAACTCGAGATTAGCCTCGGGCGAAACTTGGCTGCCAATCAATCGAGCTTAGGCGAAGAGGAATGCAATGCGTTGCGTTGTCAAGGCGCTGGATGCGCGCGTTGTCGTGCATTCTTCGGTCGCCTTGGCGTTTCGACGTTCTAAGCTGTTGACTTGTCGATTTCGATCGCAACTTTCGAAAACTGGGTAAATAGTTGCAACGATTGATGGTTTCATTAAAGGTTTTTCAATATACAAAGGAAAAAACAAGTAATCAATCTCGGAATTTTAATTAGATTTTTGTTAAAAAGGATTTGAAAAGTTGAAAATTGGCGTCACAAACGTTGAAAAGAGAGTCAGTCGCCAATACATGAATCCAATTAATTTTAATAGGCATATATTGCACGATCCATTCCGACTTCTCTTTTGACCTTTTAACTCGTAATTCAGTGAATAAACACGAGCATAAACCACTGATTCGTGCATTCGGACAATAAATTAAGCGAAAAGTTGATTTTGATGATATTTTTGTTTTCCCGTTGCAGTTCAATACAATACTTACGTGACGTTAAAATTGCAAAATGTGAAGTCGACCACAGTAACTGTAAAAGGGAGTCATCCCTGCTGGGAACAAGATTTTCTATTGTGAGTATCAACACATTTTTCCCATTAAAATCCACGAAAGTGCTCGAGAGAAAAAAAAACAAAAAAAAAACGTCTTTCCGCGGCGTTTGTGCGCGAATTTGAATTGTATTTGTTGGCGAAAGCGACACAAAGCTCCAGAAAAGCCCCAGAGACCGAAGATAAACAAAGTTAAAATAAATGTCCAGATTTCTTTGCTCCGCTTTACATTCATTTTCCAGCACTTTGTCCGCAATCGGTTACACCAATCGATACCCGTGACCCGTGTAAACACCATCCACCCTTGGGTAATGTTAAATACATAGAAAAATAAATTTATTTATTTCCTTGTTCCCGAATAATTTATTCACATTTTTATGAAGAGATAAAAAATAGAAAAAAAAAGAAACGTGCACTTTCCATTATTCCTGGATCCCCCGCTTCAAAGTATTACATTTGCCTACTACTTTTTCGAGCGCTAACAGCTGAGAACTCGTTTTGACGTTATTTGAGGGGCCCGGAATCAATAAACGAGTTGGGGGCGCCTCCGAGCACGGGTCATAGCTCAATACGACGATGAAAATAAATTTAACGATTTTGAATCGAAGGAAAAGTCTGGATTTAGTGATTTGTTGATTTGTTGATTTGTTTTCAGCGAAATCAATCGAATGGACGTGGGATTGATCGTTGAAGTGTGGCATAAAGGGATGCTGTGGGATAAATTTATCGGCTGCGTATGGATTCCACTGAACACTATTCAATACTCAAACGAGGTAATGCTAAAAGGTGGAATTTTGGAATTGAGATTTTGGATTGAAATGTGTGTTTTTTTTTTTTAAGGATGGCGCGGGTCGTTGGTTGTCTCTGGACGCTGAGTTTGTGATGAAGGAAGGGGTTGTTGCGGGCACTAGTGGTCCTACTGGCCACAGTGTCCTTATCGATTCCCGTTTTGAGTTGCCTTACGGTAGGTTTTGTGCTAGTTTTCGTTTTTCGTTCGGCGTTTATCGTTTGATTTGTTTGGTCAGACATGCAAGATGCAGAAACGACTGAGTTGCAGAAAAAGTTGGAGGTCCTTAACACCATCATGGACCAGGAAGTACGTGCACGTTGGTTTTAATTTTCCGCTTGTTATGACGTTAATTTTGGTTTATTCGTTCGCAGATCACTAATTTGAAGGAGCTGCAGTCGAAGAGAGGAATTTGTTCAGCACACTGTGAGTGAAATTGCAACTAGAGCCAACCGCAACATCGGAAAATCAAAAAAAAACTTAATTTAAAACGTTAAAATAATAACGTGAAAACGTTTATTTGTGACCCAATTTTGCTAGTGGTTGGGTGGGACATTTCTATGCATCACAGGTTTCTCTAAAACGTGATAGTGCGTAACTAAAGGTATAAAAAACGAGCACTCTTTAGATTGACATATTTAATGGATGCTTTCTAATATGGAGAGAGCAGTAATTATATATTAATGTCGATGTAAACAGAAATTACGTAATTTTTAACGCGGAAACCCGTGCGTTGACCCGCGAATGGATATTTTTAGCTGAAATGCTAAAAGCTGCCCCGATATGTTATTAGATTAATTATTTAACGGTCATCTCGGATCGTAAACTGTTCCGTAAATTGCGGAAATGTAAATTACGACGCCTCTAACTATAAAAATTTGAAATAAATGGCGACCGGTCGGTCCGGCGCCGCCATTTTGAACATTTGGAATGTTATTGTTAGTGCGATTGGTTCGTTTTGAAATTGAAATTGAAATTGAAATTGATGTAAAATTTGTTTGCAGCTGAGGACAGCGATTATACAAGTGATCTCAACTACCCCTTGGGTCACGTGACCAATGCCCAACATCCCAATAGCTCAGCGTCTCAGTTCAGGAACGCCACTGCAAACTCGCTATTAGGAGCTGCTAGTGGCTCACTAGAAGATCCAAATAGTCGACAAAGTTCGTACGAACTTGAAGATTCTATCGAAAGACAAGCATCGTACGAGAACGAAGAGGAGATGAAACGGAGCGATTCTGAATCCGAACCGCTTTACTACAACAGCAGACCACACTATCAATATCGGTATTAAGAATGAATTGAATTGAATACTTTTATTTTAATTTAATTCGTTTTGAATTTGTGTATAATTCTTTTCGATGAAATGAATTGATGAGAGCAATCATTTTCTCTTGTTACTTTCTCCCAGAAGTGATTCTTGGGAGGATCGAGACAGGTAAGTATGTAATAGTCGATATGGTTGATTAGTAAATACGAGTAGTGCGGTTAGATTAGTTTGAGCTTTGAGCTTTGAGCTTTTAGTTTTTAGCTTTTAGCTTTTAGCTTTTAGCTTTTAGCTTTTAGCTTTTAGCTTTTAGCAATTTTGCTTGTGCATGTCAATTATGATTGTTTGTTTTTTAATTTTTAAACGACATTTGAAAATTCGTTTTGTTTGAAATTGAAATTTTTCGAAATTTGTTTGAAAAATTTGTTGTTTTTCTCGAGTTTGGATTGGAAAAGTTTGAATTTTTTTAAATTTTGTTTTTAAATTTTGTTTGAAAATTCTAGATTTTTCCAATTCTTTCAGACAAAGAATAAATTTGAAAGAAATTTGAAAGAGATTTTTAAAACTTTCCAACTTCAAGTTGCGTAAAAATTCGATATTTTTGGTCAAAATATCTAAATACCACTTTGAATTTTTTAAAATTTTTTTTCCAGAAAAATTTATAAATTTTTGAATTCATTCAGAAAAATCTCCAAATTTCCAAATTTAGAAATTCCAAAATTCCAAATTCGAAATTGTTAAAAAAAAAAAATTCCAAAATTTCAAACTCCGGAACAAAAAAATAAAAAAAATAAAACAAAGTTTTATTCAAAATTTAATTATTTTGTGCCTTTTTATTCATTTTTATTTACTTATCCACTTTAATTTTATCACTAAAATCTTCTTAAATTAATCCAACCAATTTGTGTTAACGCAGTCCCATCGCCGACAGCCGGCGAACTTCCATCAGTCAACAAAGCACAGGAACCCAAGAATACTACAGCGAAGGGGAACGAACAAGTGAACAAGAACACAACTATTCGGACAACCGACAAAACAGCCAGTGGAATTCCTCGTCTATTCGATCAGGTACACGACTCACTCCTCAGCGCTCCATCACACCATCGAATTACCTCTAAAATTTACAATTTACAATTACATTTACAATTTTTAGGAGGGCGTAGGCCAAGCCTCGAACGACAAAAAGGCGTTGACCAAGATCATCCTCCGTATTACGACGAGGAATCGCCTGGTGACCAATACGACCGCTATGACGACAACTACGACGATAACTACGATGGTCAATACGATGACCAATACGAAGATGCCACAGATTATGGCTCCGTGGACAGAACTGATGGGCAGCGAGCGCATCCAGACGACTGGTACGAAGGCGAAGGTGAAGGCGAAGGCTACGACTCCTACGACAACGATCGTCGTCTGGATGCGGCTCCCAACTACGCCCACAACTACGTTGATGACGATGACCACTACAATGAGAAATATCGATACGAGCAACACGACGAATACTACGACGAGACCAAGGTCTACCAATATCAGGAAAACAGGGGCAAATACCCCGACGCGCAAAAACAAGCATATCAGAGTTCGTATCGTGACGACAAATACGATTACCGCGGTTACCGATACCAAGAGTACGACGACAAACCGCGTTACGACGCCGAGTGCGAGAGCAGGCCGGAGGAGTATCGCTACGATGCGGGCAAATATCAGGAAGAGTATCGGGATAACTACCCCGAGAATTACAAGAAGAGGGCGCCGACGGCCCCGACGGGCCCGACGGGCCGCTATTACAACTACGATAATCGGAGGGAGTTCAGCACGTCGACGGAGGAGTATTTGGAGCCGGCGCAGTACAAGGTGGCGGCGGTGAGAAAGAAGTTGCCAAAGGTCAGCCATTTGCAGAGACGGCAAGTCGGGGTGAGGATCGAGGAGAGTAAACCGGCGGTGGCGGTCAAGGCACAGGCGAAGGAGTATCAGCGGGAGGATGTTGTGGTGGATACGTGGGAGCGAGAGTCTTCGTTTTATTCGGCTGAAGACGAGCAGCAGTGGGAAAGACCTCGAATTGAGGTGAGAAATTATGGAGTTTTGGCAGTTGAAAGGATTCGAGTGCTCGACGCTTAAGAATTCAATTTTTTTTACTGGAATTTTATTTTTTTTGTTTCAAATTTTTTCGGTTATTTTTAATACAATTATTTTGTGTAAAAATTCAATTTTTGTCTCAAAAATTCAATTTTTGTCCCAAAAATTCAATTTTTGTCCCAAAAATTCAATTTTTGTCCCAAAAATTCAATTTTTGTTTTAAAATTCAATTTTTGTTTTAAACATTCAATTTTTGTTATCCTAAATAATCTTGATTATTACTGCAGATTGAAGCGCCCGAAGATGCACGACGTCCGAGTCGTGTCGAGTTAGAGATCCCCGAAGTAACCACCACCCGCCGAAAGAGCCAAGGCGAATTGATCCCCGAAGAAGTAGCCACCGTACGACGCCGCAGCCACGCCGAGCTGGACGTTGACGACGTGCCAGTTCGGCGCCTGAGTCGAGGCGATCTGGACGTGAAGGACGTTGCCGCCGTCCGACGCCCGAGCAGAGCCGAGCTGGACGTGCAAGAAGTTGTAATTCGACGATCGAGTCGCGGAGATTTAGCGGAAATAACTGCTGCATTGCCCGAGGTGATCACAACTGACGAAGTGATGCCGAAAAACGCAATCGCCACATTCAGGGAGGTGTTTGTCGAAAGTAAGAACGAGGATTTCAAGGACAGCTTTGAGACGTCGGATTATAAGGACAGTTTCGACACCGAATACAAGGACAGTTTCGATACTGAGTACAAGGACAGTTTCGATACCGACTACAAGGACAGTTTCGAGACTGAGGAGATGGCGAGTAAGGACACGGATGCGGACATTATTGCCGACATCGCTGCCGACATCACTGTTGATATCGGCGACGGTGTTGTGGAAGATGCCAGTGTGATTGTCGTTCCGGTTAAGATTGACGCGGGTCCACGCCCGACACCACGACAACGGTGGATCAGCGCGTATAATAAGATCTGTAGTCAGCTGAATGTAAGTGCAATTGTTTGGTTTCGTTTGGTTTTCCAAGTTTCGTCAATTTTTAACAAAAATTGTTGAAAATTTATGAAAAATCACTCAAAAAATTGGTGAAAATTTATGAAAAATCACTCAAAAAATTGATGAAAATTTATGAAAAATCACTCAAATTTGTCGAAAATTGTTGAAAATTTATGAAAAATTACTCAAATTTGTTGAAAATTGTTGAAAATTGTTGAAAAATCACTCAAATTTGTCGAAATTTTTATTTTGTTTTTATAATTTGGTGAATTTTTATGAAAAAAATTTATCAATTTGTCGAAAAATCTATCAACAATTGCTAAACATTGCCGAAAATTGCCTAAATCGTCCGCAATTTGCCCCAAATTCCTCCAACTTGAGGTTAATTCAACAAAAGTTGTTCAAATTAGTAGGAAATTTACCTAAAGCTCATAAAAATCCATCGTCTCACTCCGCACACAGCCACTGGTTAAAACATGAGCGTTTTTGTGCGTCCAAACTGACCAATGAGAGGATTTTCAATTACTTTTCCTAATATCACATAGGAAGACAGCGATTGCGAGGGATTTAGGGTTTACTCGTTGATAGGCTATTAGTGGTGAAGCCTGGGGAGGGCAGGATTATGCCCGTGATTGATGGCCACACCACGTTCCTGCCCGGTCAAAAAACAAAATACAAAAAAACATTATTTCCCAAAACTTTTTCCGATATGGCGACGCGAGGCGAGGCGAGTTGAGTTGAGCAGACTCAAATCATTAACTTTTTGTTTTATCTTCTACCAAAACCCTCCAGAGACAAACAGCACAAGCGCATGGACATAAATCGACACAAATTGACTTTGTTTATCTCGTTTTGTGGAAGAAAAATGACTTGTGTCTTTCCACGAGACCATTAAATGACAAAGGAGACGAAAGTGCAACAAAACTATACGCACTTCCATCACATCATCGACGGTACATTTCATCTCCGCTGCATTTCCCAACTTTGGGCGAAGGTTTTTCACATATTTACAAGAAAACGGTTAAGCTTAGGAAATAAGCAGGCCTGTGCGATATTGCGATACATCGCAATGCGATATTAAATTTTTAATATCGCAATGCCGATATCGCAGTACCTAAAACAATCGCAACACTGCTTTTTGGTGACGTTTTGGTGACATTTTGTGCAGAAAAGAGCCCATAAGTTACCAAAACGTCACCAAACAGCGGAAAAACGACCAAAACGTTGCAGTTTTAAAGGTTTGTGCTAAAGTGCGATTTATGGTAATATCTTAATATCGTTATATCGCAATGTCGCAATGTTTTGGACATTTGACGGCTCTTTCGTCATGTGTGTTTCGGTCACGTTTTGGACAGTTTTTTCGAATTAAAAATTTAAAAAATGCCCAATATGTAACCGAAACGTCACGACAAAGCCGAAAAATGCCCAAAACATTGTGATATAACGATATGTTGCAATATATCGCTTTTGCAATATATTGCTGTCACATCGCATTCATATTCACTTTAAAAATTAATTGCACAGGCCTAGAAATCAGCTTAAAACGCAGTCGATGAAACGTACGTCGATGTTATATATTCAGAAATTGCTGCTATTTGTTTGTTTGTGTGTTTGGATGGTTTTAATTAACTCGTAAAGGAAGAGGTACAAATGGAGTTTTCTTTGGAGCATTGCCAAATGTAATAACGGCGCCTTTCAAGTGTGCTTCACTTGCTCCGTCTCTGTTCCGATGTGATATCTGGACGCAATTGAAACATGAAACACCCTACATCACATTCATCAACAGACATCGTCCAAACTAAATTGGGCGGCCACAAACAGCATGCTTGTCAGTTGTCACCTTCTAACACTGCAACAGGTCGAATAATGAGTAATGAGTAAAGTTTCTGTTTATGTGCTTTTTGGAAGTACAGTACATCCTGGTAGGAAGCTCTCGCCGTGCTGATTACCTGTTCCCATTAGAACACAAATTAAGCAGCACTGGGTCTGGTCAGTACTTGTATGGTCGATCTTATCGAGATACTGTTTCCATGGCACCCGCCTCCAAGTTTTTTGTGGTTTCGGTGCGAATGCAAGGTCGGTACTTACGAAAGTCGTCTCGCAGGCCTAAATCTCCAGACAAGCACTCTACTTACCGGTCCATGACCGTGCTAAGTGTCGCACTACTTATACTTATAGTTGTGTAAAAACAGAAAGTTTGGCTGCAGCGAATGTGATTTCTTCATAGGGTAATCTCACAAACAAATAGAAAATTGGTATTTACGTAACGGGTGTAACTCGGTCATCGATAACCCGAATCCGGTCACATGTAATCTCCTTCCTGCACTAACATTTCCTGTTTATAATTCCATTTTTATTTTTATTTAAAACTTCTTGGATTAACATTAATTGAACGTTGGAACGAAGCATGATGTGTCCATGTTTTGGTGGGAACCCAATTTCTAATTGGTTTATTCAAGCGATTGGCACGAAACGCGCACGCAAACACGGAAGTGGGCCCGAACGGGTTGCCAGTTTGAACGTCGAGCGACAGATTTCGAGATCGCTCGACGATTTGCATCGAGTGGTGCAACGTGAGAAACGCGGCCGACGATTGTCGTCGTTGACCGGGGTCGTTTTCCGCCGGCTGGTGCCGTACGAATTGAGTGTTCGCGGCGGCAGGTCGGCGTTACACCTTGAGGAAGGTCAAGCGTCGCGAGTGGCCGAGGCGTTTCGAGAAGCGCCGTCTGAGGACGTGGATGCAGCTCAGGTAAAAAAAAATAAAAATAAAAAATAAAAAATAAAAAATAAAAAATAAAAAATAAGAAATAAAAAATAAAAAATAAAAATAAAAATGGTGGAAAAATTTTAATTTTGATTTTAATTTTGATTTTAATTTTGATTTTTTTTGGGGGGAAATGGTGAATTAAATTTGCGCTTTTATCTTTGCATCTATTTTTGTGCAGTTATAGGAAACAGTTATTTTCTTCCATGTTTGTTAAGCTGCCCCTGAGGCTTTGCTGCGCTGCATCTTGGAAATGAATATTATTTTTCCTGGCGCAAAATAAGAAAGGACCTTTTTTATTTATTTTTTTTTTATTTTTTTTTTACTGATGTTAAATTGCATACACAAAAGATGAATCCACGACGGTTTGTTACGGTGTAATTTAAAGTTGTAAACATGAAGTAAAGTAACCCGAGGTGGGCGCACTGTGAATTGCAGTCAGAAATAGAATCGGTTTAATGTTTAATGCGCACAAATGATGATGGAATGGAGTTTTATAGAATAATATTGAGTGAGTTGTGCACTGTTGCATTGAGTTTATAACATTTTCGAATTTTTTTTTTTGTGTCGGATCGAAGCTAAACTCGAATTTACTGCAGTTTATGCATAAAAATTTTACAACTCTCTTGCGAATTGCGACTTGACTTGAACATCACTCATGATTATTTTTCATTCATTATTCCTCATCCATTATTTAGCCGCCATTGTTTAATACCTTGAATACAAAATTAAATGCAAAACATAATTTAATCCAACCAAAGGCGTGTTTAGTGACAATTCCAAGCAGTTTACACGTTGAAATCATCAAAATTTCATCACATGAAAAATTACAACAACAAAAATTTAATTTTGATAAAACAAAAGCGAAAGTTACTGAATGCTAAAAAAAAAAAAAAAACCAAATGGAGACGACAGACATACTGAGGTCGTTGCACCACCTCCACCAGCACCAGCACCAGCACCGTGCGCCCCATCAGCGCGTTTGTGCAAGTCCAAGGTGAAGATCAATACAGAAAGCCGCCATTGATCTGGTTCTCACCGACCTTAGCGTCCAGGAGAAGCGAATCGAAACGCAAGTCGCGCACGACCACACTGCCGTGCGAACGAGCGCGTTCTGTCGTGCTCTTAAAAAACGCAAAATTTTAAACAGCAAATTTCACCACGAACGAAACTAATCGTTGGGTTTGCATTCATTGTCGTACGCGACGCGGAGCCGAGCGTCGGCGCCACCCTTGCTCGTGGGTGTGGTTGCGTCTTCCAGGACGAGCAAAGCGATGCTCCACATATGGCGTCCGTGGCGATTGGACGTGTGAAGATTGGACGTGAATTGGCCGTCTAGTAAGGTGACTAGTGATTTTCGAGTCGCATGCAACACGTGATTGCGTGGCGTTGCTAATTATTAGGCCTTTAGCAGGTCGGTTTGACGCGGTGCACAATTGCAACTGTTTGGGTGGTGCAACGCAGATGGAGAAAATCGGACGTGCGGTTGACTTGTGACGAGGAAACACACCTGAGCGATCGATGTGTTGCACCTGAGTGTGATCAAATTATTAGGCGTGTGTACGCGGGTCCGTGAACGCAAGAAATGTCGGCAGCCGCACGAAGAGCAGCAGAAGAACTGAACTGAACCGAAACATTTGTTTGTTTTTGTTTGTTTATTAATTGCGTGAATTTGTTTATTGGTGATTGGTGTTGTTTATGTAGTGCACGCTTTTGCAAATTTGTTAGAATAATTGGGTAAATCGAAGCTCTTGCGCGCTTGCGTCGGCGGAGGGCGCCACTTGGGTGCGGTGGATCGATTGGAGCTGTTGGCGTGTGCAAGTGTGTGTGGACCGAGAGCGGAGCGGCAGTCAGTGCGCGCGCGCGTGTCGAGCAGCCGCGATTTTTCGCCCGCCTGCCCCGAGGATATACTTCGCATGAAGAACGACGTGGACAACCAGTGGATGCAATTAGCCAAACTGCGTGCGGCGGGGGAGAGTTGGGCGGTGATGTGTGGCTCCCCCGCCGCCACACTCGTGGTTTAGGTACGTGACGTGAGAACGAGAGCGACGCTCCCTTTTTGTGTTTGATCGGATAGCATTGACACGTCAATGCAATTTTGGTGCCTTGTAGTGCCGTCTTGAAGTCATAAATCATCCTTTTCCCACCATCTTTTGTTTGTTTCGCCACCTCACTTTTGAGAGTCTTCCTTTTGAGAGTGTGACGTCATGAATTTGGATACAATGAAGACGTCCAGTCCCTCCAACACGTCCACCTATGCCACTAGTATCGACACCCTGTTGCAGGATTACATGGAGCGATTGGCTACTCGGCTTAACATCCTGGACACTGAGTTGAGATACGCGTGGAGGGCGCTGGACATGTTGTCGCAAGAGTACATTAAGATGTGGGAACGGCTCGAGAAGTTGGAGATTCTTTTGTACGAGCAGCAAGCAGTCATTGGGCAGTTGCTGGACATTTGTGCGGTGGACGAGCCCAAGTCGTCAGCGTCGTCTGTTGCGGCCAATGTATCGAACGAGGCTGCCAGTGTTACCGCCACGTCCGTGTCTGTTCGACCTTCAGGTGTCACTCAAGAGGAAGTTGAAGAACCGTCCACTGTCTTGACGTCCAATGTGGATGCGCAACCGAGCGTAGACGGAGACCGCAAGTTACCTGACGAAGCATTTTACCGCAGTTTGAACAACGCGCATCGCGACAATTTGTCGCAAATCTCGGGCTCTACCGATCTGGAGTTGGATTTTCCCGACTGGGATTTGTCGGAGCAGGAGAGTCACAGTTTGGAGCAAGACATCAAAGACATTTGGGATAAGGGTCCCAGCCCCGGTGCATCTTCTGTCGATGTGTATACGGCCAAAGATTATCAGGAATACAAGGGCGAGCTCTCGTGCGTAAGTGACCACGATCTGGCCGAATTGGATAAACTTTCAGGTAGTCTTCGGCAAGTGGGCAATGACAAGGGATCTTCGTTGAGCACTTCGGGGATTTTGACCAACAAGGACAACGATGTCGTGATTGATGTGGATAATTGGAGTTTCAGTATCCACTCTTCGGATTCTGGCATGCTGTCTAGTAGTGGATGCAAACTGGGTTCGGACGAGGCAACCGACAGGGACTTGACGTCTTTGGGCAGTTACCGCTCGTTGTCACCCAAATCACCGTCACCAAATTTTTTGGGTCGCAAAGTAAGCTCTCCGATACCAATACAGAAAAGGCACGACATCACCAAGACTGTCGACACGTCGTCGTATCGGTTGTCAAGTCCAACTTTTCGTGCTATGTCACCAGTGCCACCAAAGTCTCCATCTGGTCTGCAAAGCATTTCACCGGCGAAGTCTCCAACTCAAAGAATTACATTGCCAGTTTCGCCGACTTTGAGAGTTGTCTCACCAACAATGAGAACTGCATCCCCAATAATGAGAAGTGTGTCTCCAAGTTTGGGCCAAACTAATCTGCTCTCCATGTCGACTTCATCTCCCAAGAGATCGCCCGTGCCATCGCCAACAAGACGAGCATTATCACCAATCATCAAAGCACCATCCCCATCCAGACGCATTGCATCACCTAGCTATAAATCGCCAAGCCACAGATCATCACCTACTTACCCGATTGACACCGAATACAAGACTTGTTCTTCATTGCCTATGGAAATGGTACAATTAAAGTCAGGCTCTCAGCGCAAATTGCATAGCTACTATGTGACTGGAAACGATGCTAGACAAGTCACTCACACGAATCTACAAAATCGAGCAGCTGCACTTGCTCAAGAGGCAATGGTCTACCGGTCTTCAATGAGAGTACCATCGACCACTCACATTCACCAACCTACAGGACGCCATCACATGACGAGTGAAAGAATCTATCCTTATGGATATGCACCTTCAGCTCAAATGTTGGAAGCAAGAGGATATCCTGTGCATTTTCCAACACCCCAGTATGCAACTGCACCCACGTGTGACGCAAGACAACCACCTACACTTTCCAACGCATCCATGTACGATGGGAGACAAACACCAACGCATGCTAATGCACCCATGTACGATGTGAGACAAATGCCAGCACATGCTTACGACGTGAGACCAACACCAGCACATGCCAATGCACCCATGTACGACGTGAGATCATCAGCCACTCATACACCAGAGCTGTATTGGCACATAGGATCCCCCAAGAAGTCTGCTTACAAAACATATTACACAGCTTATGACTCTTCCACAGGAGGATATATGTACTCTGGTTCACCTAAAGCTTCTCACAAAATGTCTTATCATTCACCATCAAAAGTACAGCAAGAGTGGATTGGTAATTATGGCACAGCACCACCATCAATGCAAGGAACAGGGGTGAGAACAATTCCAAAACCACATGCACGTGGAGAACTGTATGTCCAAGCAAGAGGATCGGCACCCATACCAATTGCAGCACATAGAAGGCGTGAAGCAAATTTGAACATTGTGCCTGGAACTCATTCTGCTCCACCTAACTTAATGATGACTGGTATGCAAGGTGGGCATATTGATGCTGTGCATGGACCTATAGATGTCATGCAAGGTCCATTAACTGGAAGTTTAATGTCAATGGAATCCATACTTTTGGCTGCCAGTAACACACCAAGTCAACAACCATACGCAACTTCTGAAACAAAACAGATGTGGGAAGTAATGTCGCATCAGCAGCGAAGGCATCCAATGGATCAATACCAAAAACCAAGGGAGCAGCAGCAATACAGACCATTGCTTCCGGAAGAGACCCAAGAAAGCTTGCAGTCTTATATGACAAGAAATATAGTTGTATCTGACTCGTCTGGATATATCACTATTGCTGGTGGTACACTTAAGGACAATGAACAAATGCCACCTCTGGCAGAAGAACATTTAAAAAAGAAAAAAGGACGCAAAGGAAGTCTAGTGTCTGCAGTGTCTCAATGGATACCTTCATTAGGTGACATGCGGCGTATTGGCAGTGCTTCTTCATTACACGGAAATGAACATCCTTTGTTTGGAAGCTTGCGTAGGTCCAAATCTGCTCGCTCCGCAACAAAATTACCACAGCAAGAACCAACTAGTGGCCCACCATCGAGTGGTGGTTCTACAACCTCTCTACCATCAAAGAGCAAAAGGCGTGGAAGTCTGAAAGTTTTAACAAGCATGACAGGACTTTTGTCCAAAGTCAGGCGAAAAGGCAGTTCACAATCACTGCCAGACACTGAAGATCCAGCAGAAGAATGGCCACAAGTACGCACACGCAGAGGAAGCTTCCAGATGCGGTCGCAACCTATATTGTCGTCAGAAGTTGATCTTTTAGACGAAGACGTAAGCGACATGTTTGCCACTATGCCAACAACTCAAACAAAAGCAGATGCCGATGCCCTGTCAGAAACAACTTCTATCAAAACAGCAACAAGCAGTGGAGGTGCTGTTACTGGCACTTCAGCAGCACTGTCAGGTTCAAGAGAGTTTGCAGTATCACGAGCCCTTGGAAAATATAGACAAAGGCAGAGCTCATCTGGACCGTCAGATGTTGAGCAAGGAAGCGCCCAAGAAGAAGAGGATGCTGACAGTCGTAGAATAAAGAAAAATGGCCATGTAAAGCATGAAAAGAGCTGGGATGACATGCCTGACACCACATCATTATCCGATGTAGGAGAGTGGACAAGCAGCATCAAATCAGAGGAGAGTGAAGACGCGTTTACTGCTGTGAGTGATGAAAAACTGTCACCGTTGGAAATGAGACCTGTAGACGCACAAAAACCGCGAGATGTGCCAATACCCAAACCCAGACGTGAATTACCCGTGCCTAAAGAAAGGAAAGTTATAGCTGCACAAGAAGAAGTGGAAATAGCCAGGAGATCTCAAGTTTCATTCAAGCATCAAGATGAGATAAGGGGCTCTAGTGAAGAAGCACTGGATATTTTCGATGCCAGTGATGTCAATCATCTGTTTCCGACAATCCAAGTTAAAGGTGGTGCTGATAAACGTGAGCCAAGAGCCGTAAAAGCTGGAGAAGTAAGCCCAAAGTCTGTACTAGCAAGTGGATCTCAGACTTCAAGCAGCCAAGATATTATGGGTGATTTTGTAGACTATGTGCTAACCAGTACCAAGTCAATGGAGAAATCAGAATTTGTGGATGATAATTTGACAGCTAGTTATGTATCCACAGAATCAGCCATCTTCTCTTGTTCCATCAATGACGAGCGACGCGACACAATCAACATATTAGAGACGGATCATCAAAAACTAATAGACAGACCCGAATCAACAGAATCTGCATTTCATTCTGGTGGAGAAGCCTTCGTTAGTCCTCGACAAGATTCCATGGATTTAATTAGTCCTAGAAGCTCGTCAGCTTCATCCGGAGAGACTGGTGGACCGGACATCAGTGGCCCCGAAGACCTATCGAGCGAAGAAGAGAGGACTGCAGAGCAAAAGACAGCCAAGAAGGAAAAGCCACAAAAAATGAAGGACCCTGTCGATTTACTACAAGAGATTTCTCAGGAAAAATCCAAACACGTTGAGCATTTATTAGTAAGCCGAGAAGAAGAAGAAGAAAGACAAGACAAACAAGAAAAACAAGTGTTGTCTCACAAAACTAACGTCGAATATTCTGCAAGTCCTCCCGCTTCTGCCTTAGGTCCTTCGAGCGAAGGAGCAACAGCCGCATCACCATCCGAAGAACCTCCTACAGCATCACTTCAAGGTGCTGGTTTACTGAGGGCCATTAAAAGTCAAGATGGTAGCCAAGATGGCGGTTCCAGTCGGTGGAAGCTGATCAAAGCTCTCAAGGATAAAAGCATGGAAGACAAAAAATATGCATCAGAAACAGTAAGCATTTCAAAATTTTATCTCAACTACGTTCCTTCTTTCATTTCGCGCCAGTTTTCGCACTGATTTTGCCGCGTCCTTAATAAGAGCTTCGAACAATTCCCATGATCGATTGCGCCTATATACACACAAGCTGAAATGGACATACTTTAGAAACTTTTACCAGATCTTGAAGTATCTCCATTTTGGTTTGAAGGGTAGCCATTTTACATAGATATAATAATAAAGTGTGGTTGTGATTTAGCCATTGTCATTCTTTATTTGTGAAACTAAGGACTGACATTGGTTGCCTGTTTGAAACGTTTAGCTGAAGATGTTAAGTACAAACTCTCCGAAGGCAATATTATGAGAGCAGATGTTTGACAAAGTAGTGTAAGTAATTTCTATAAATGCCATAAACAAACGTGTAGTGTACTGTTTGTTTTAGTTACTCGACTTTTTTTTTATATGATTGTATATGATTGTCACTGTCATTGTTGTTGAATCTATAAATGTGTGTCGTTCGTGTGGCCTCCTCAGCATTAACTTCCGGTGTCGTGTTGATTATTGTTATTTTGGGCACCATAATAATGATTTTGAGCTGAGTATACGACATCATCAAATGATTAGTAAGATCGAATTTCATTTTGCACAATTCTGATAATACCCGTCAACCTCTGATACTGCGCGATGCGTGATGGTAAATATCTTTGAATTTTTTTTGTAAGGAAGTAATACTGAAAAAAGCATTCCGGTAACGTCTCTCGATAAAATATTAACTCCTAGAAGTCCTTTTCGTTGTTACTAATTATTCATTAATTAAACTGTACTCTTACTTGTGTTACAAAAGAGGAAGTTGGCTTCTGTAAGTGCAACACCGGCGTTTTATCAGAGGGTTTACGGTAAAGATTTCCTTCGTTCTTCCTTAAAGTGATTGTCTATTTTATCCAGAAGGACAATTTACCCAATAGACCTTTGGAAAATCAAGTGATCACAACAATGCTGCAATTGTTGGTGGGGCAAATGGCACAACTTATGCATTAGTTTGTATGCAGTTTTCACCAAATTTTTATTTTTCGTGCTTTATCTCATCCAGAAACTGCAGATTAATGATGAATAACACATGGTTGCTTGATTTGCAAGGCTACGCAACATGTGTTATTAGGCATTTTCTGAATATGATGACGATTGTTGCCGCCCTCTATGAGATATACCTTAAACAATGCTATTATTGAGGGCGACACATTATGTCATAATTTTCCAAAGGTCTATTCTCCTATTTCGTCATAATTTATTCTATAAAACAATAGCGGCGTTCAATATTGAAGCCTAAAGTGACTTTACTGACTTGTATTAAACGCATCATAAAGGAACAAAAGCAAGTGAAGTCTCTGTGGCTTTCAATATTATTTCCTTTGTTCTATGTGTCAGCTTATACAACTTTAATTTCACATTTGTACATCAATTTTCCCAATGATAATAACTTACCTTGTTATTGTTTTTTTTCTTCAATTGTTTCATCATTTGCCATCACTCCTTATTTTCTTCTAAATCACAGGCAATGCAATTTCTATTTGTTTTGTTAGAGTGATCATTTATTACTCATTCTATGACATTAAACATGGATAGGGGTGGGTAAATGACCAACTCCAACTGGCAAGAGCTAGTGTATTCGGTTCCAAATGAGCACCCATCAACTTCGCTTTTATTGCAAACTAAAACTTTGAGTTGGTTGGTGTGTATAGAACAGTACAATTAGTTTACAAAAAGTCGTGTGGAAACTGTACTAGGTGGCTGGTGTAAGTCATCCATCAGTGCACGTGTTAAACTCATTAGCACTCATTAGCCCCAGCAGCCATCTTTAAAGTGGAATTAGGTCAATTTGAGACGTTGAGGGCCAGGCTTGGGGGTCACCACTGCTCCATTTAGCATAAATTTAACACTAAACAGTTTGACAGTTAAACCACACAGACTTGCAACTGAGCAAAATTTACTTTAATCTTGTGAGTTAGAGTGGCGTGTTTATCTTAATTGCTGCCACTGTGTTAGTTTACATTAGCGTTAGTTATTTTAGTTAGGATTTACATTCGAGCAGGACATTGTGGAATTTGTATGTGGATGCCACTGACCGAAAGGATCATTCAATTTCCTTATGGAGGCAAAAATCAGAACAATTACTTTTTCATTGATTTTGATTGGGATTTAAAATTTGTAAATCTGATTCAAATCTCCAGAAATTCAGTCAATGATCAATTTTATTGTTTTTAAATAGGGATCTAGAGGGGGGGGAGGGGGGGGGGGAAAGGCGCTGGGCCATGGAAAAATTTCATTTTAAGACGAAAAATTCATTTTTTTTTAATCCAAAAATTCTTGTATTTAGGCCCCAAAAATTCTTATTAAGGCCCAAAAATTTCATTCTGAGACCACAAAATTGAAACAAAGTAACTGAATTAATAATTAAATGTAAATTCCTGGTACGGAAGTCCCATGTGCTTGAAATTGATTATTCGCTTCCATACAAATGCCACAATGAAATGCAATTGAAAATTTGCGGCTTTCGGTGCATATCCCACTCTGCCTTAAACTTGTGTTTTCATTTGATTCACCTGCGTATTGCAAACATGTTAGAGTGATGTTTAGTTATGTAGAAAAAGGTTTTTCCCATGGCTATGCACTGCTTGAATTGTGGGTGCACCAGAATGGTTCTAAAAGAGTTTTTCATTTCCAAAATACCATAGAATGAAGTACTGGGCTTCCCAATTTGTCTTACTATTCTGTTTTCCCTTCTTTTCCTAACATAATTGGGTTGCAAGGTAAAAAAAATTAAATTTGTTGAGTGGAGTTGAAGACGTGTACAGTTTCGTTACTTGTGGTCATTTACTCATTAATTCACTCGGTAAAAACCATCATTAACTCTCTAGATTACATCTGCACACAATAAATTAAAATTGTCATTAGTTTCTATGGTATTTACAAATAATAACGAAATAAATAAACAGAAAGTAGTTTCACATGTTGGATGTTACTTTTTGAAACGCTTTAATGGACAAATACAAATTGTTTTTTTGGTTTCTAAGAAATTTGACTCTAAATCAACTGCCAGAATAGAAATGAATTTGAACTAAGAATTTTCTAAACAAAAAAAAAAAATTATTGCTAAAAATATATGAAATATATCAATTATATAATCAATTACATACAAATGAATTGGAACTACTACTTTAATACTGTGCTGTACACATGTTGTTGAATAGTGCATCAGACAAGCCCCAATTGTGAAGAAATCCTAAAACAAAACAAAACAATCATTCCCAACAGCATTTGTCTGCCTCTGCGTCTGCGTCTGCCTCTGCCTCTGCTTAGCCTGCCCTGTTATTTCCACATGTCTAATCTACTACCTCTATTGTTTTGTTGCCAATTTCAATCTCCCCTGTTAGTCTCCTGGGCCCAGTGTGCATCTAAATAATCTGGTCTTCCATGTGCCCCTCAATTTTGTTTTGCTTGCTCTTTCGCGTGCCCTGTTAAATAAAAGCACATGTTGTTGTAATGGATTGTCTTTAATGTGTCATTTATAGTACTTAGAAATATTCTTGAGAATCGTTTTGACCTTGTTAAAAGTGTAGGGTTTTTGTGGTGTTGAATGTACTCTGTTGTTGATCTCTTTGAATTCAAACTAGAAATGAAATAAAATGATGTCATTGTGTAGAGATTGTTTGACGCACTTGTATTTGCTGATAATGTCACGTGTCAAAACGCAGTTATTGTGAGCGCATACGGCTGAATTTCATATCTAATATTCAACAAAATGACTAAAAGAAATGTCAAAATAAATGTTTAAAATTGGATTCAATATCTAAATTGCGGGGGGGGGGGATCTAGGTTCTGTCAATAGAGTGCGGGTGTTCTATCAGAGAATTTATGGTATGTGGCTAACTATCGAGATGTAAACGTGATTGATACGACCAAAGTTACCAATGAAAGCCATGTGTGGTTGTGCTTTTAATGTCGGTCAGTCGTTATTACAATCGCCGCCATCGAATTCTCGTTGCATTAAAAATAAAAAGCAGCTGCTTGAATAAAACTGCAGAAATGCGTTAATACGGTTGTACTAGAGTAAAGCGGCAAGTAATTTATGGAAAACACTTTATGGAAAATTTTCTCAAATTTTTTCAAAAATTTTTTTTTTTAAATTTTCTTTTATCGCCCACAGCGATCAGCGTCACACCGTGGCAAAATTCAGAAACGACTTTTTTATTACTATTTTTACCAAAAAATCTCGTTCTTCTAGTCCGCGGTGTTAGCAAAGTGAGTAATAGTAGAACCATCTTAACCGGTAAAATGATTTCCTCCAAATTGGTCCATTCGAAAAATCCACTCGGGGAGATAGATTTCTTACAACTTTTGCGCACTTAATGGACTATCTCTCTCTCTTGTGGAGGATAAATCCTTTTTCTCATTTTTCCTTTTATTTGGTCCCCTATAGGGCACCAAATAAGAGGAATCATTCCTAACTCGGCTTTAATGAAAAGTTCGACTTTCCTTCGTTTCCATTAATTTCATTAATTTGTGAATGGGTGTCAATTTCGACACCAATTAACGTCCAATACATCCCAACATTGGAAAAACTAAACCGCACGTGTTTATTAAAGGAGAAGAACGGTTGTGTCAACTTTAAAGACACACACGGACCCTCGCCTAATATCTCTTCTCAGAATTATCTTTTTAGATAATTAAATTTAAGCTGAAAAGCTGAAAACTCGACTTAATGGAATCTGGTGTTGAATTCTGTGAGCTTGGAAAAGAAAAGCTGCTGGAGAAAGTACATGGAATAAGAGTTCCTACTGCTAATGCATAAAACATAGCACCTAGCTGCATACAAATCCAAAGTCACTGTCAATATGTACATTCAGTTTCTTTGAGGAAACGTTATTTTATCAATTTTGAATTACTCCCCTGAGTTTTTGAATATTTCTTTCAGACGGAAGTAAAGAGAATTCCAAAACAGCGGCAATCAGTTTGCGGTTCATACGACCAAAAACTAATTCAAGAGTTTGCACCCAGTATTCTGATACGAAATTCAAGCTGCACATTCTGTGTTGGGATAATAATATTTTTATGACATTATATTATTCCTGTAGTGTGATGGTGCTAAGATGGCGCCAATTTTGTTTAGTCTACCCCTAGGTATAACATTTTACTCGATGATCTTAGGACTGAAAGGCCTTTAGTGACAAATTTAATTTGTTGTTTTATTTGGAGAGAGCGCCAATAATGCCATAAACAAAACATCATATCAAATCAAAATTGCGCGCATCCGTGCAGCAAGAAGTGCTTTGTGGTTATTAACATTCTGAACTGCGTGCATGATTCCCATAGACCGAGCCATAGACACCTTGTTTTATCAGTATTAGGCCTAATTTAAAAGACTTGATATTACTAACACAAAGGGAAAATCATAATAAATCATATTAACTGTGTGCTCAGAACGGGATGTGCAGTTTGAATTTAGCATCAAGTTAGCGGATGAGAACGTGTAAGTCTGCCGTTGTTATTCTACGCAAATGCACGAAATAATGAGTAAAGTTTTAGTTGGACGAAATTTGGATTTACTTCTACGACTGAAAATGACTCGAGAGAGTCGAAAGGCCTACGGAACAGAAGCAGAAGCACGTTTCCATTTTGTCTAATTTTTATTAAAACATGCTTTTAAACAGTCCAAACTGAAAGTTTGAATCATTTATTTGCTAATGGCTTGTGGCAGCGGCACATTTGGCTTAAAAGTTGGAATATCGTGCGAGATTTGAACATTGGGAAAACCGTACACCGGTAATCCAATACTCACTCTGCTGGGATTTGAGCTGTTTAAAACTCGTGTTTATCTTTTCACTCATTTTAATACCCACCGACGGTTCGGTTTGCACACGGGAATAAAAATGCGAGAAACAATAACGCCGCCTTCGCTCGCAGGAAAACAACAGAAATCTTGACAAATGACAAGTCGTCTATCTGCAAGACAAACAGTTTCCTGCGATGTGCAGAATGGTTGAACCGACAGTCTTAAATTTGATCCAGTGAATCACACGGGATTCTGGACAAAACCACACGCCGCTTGCTGTTTTTGCCAACCGGAAATTAAACAAAATCAATCTGACGCGCGGAAAAAATGGAAAAAATGGAAAAAATGCAAAAGTAGTGTCGTGCGGGGAAGCCCACGTTCCGGCAATGCGCCGAGAAACGAAGGGGCAGCGTAAGACCTCGGCAGTGAAGCAAAGTCTGCTTTCTTATTCGTATCACGAGAAGGCAATCAACTGATGGTCGATGACGTTGAACCCATTTATAATTTACATTGTAACGGCATAAATAATTGATAATAATGGAAAAAGGAAGTAAACCATCGCAAAAGGCTCCTCAAATGCAACCGCTCGTTTGATGCTAATGACGCTTGTGTTTTTTCCACATTCGCTTATAATTTCTTGGAAAAGTTAACTTAATCGCGTCGTAAAACATGTCAAATTGAGTGAAACATTTCATCGCTCCGTGCTTACAAGAACACTTGTGCCAACACGATTATGACGTCATTTATCCGCCCTTTTCTTGCACTCTGAGCTCGTTTTGTGACATCACACAATCATTGGCGGGTGGAATAATGGCGGGGGTGTGGGACATGGATTTCGGCAGTGCGCCAAAAGAGCCACAGATGGGCTCGAGGGCAACAGATGGCTCTGGTGAACACGTGACGTGTGTAATAAGTCAGGATTTTAATTTAGCCGTGTCCACTAACTCAGACGAGCGAAATCGTTTCGACTTGTTTGCTCGAGGACGTGATGGACAACGATGATCTGTGTGTCCCTACAACTTTTTTGATTTTGGCTCCACGAAATCGTAAACAAAGCTATTATTATGTGTCATAATTTTTCAAACGTCTATTGTTGACATTAGCTTGTTTTTGCACATTTTTAGCACGGATGTGTGCTATTTTCGAGTGGGATGCAAAATAAAGGTGTTTTCTCGTCGTTTTACTATGTTTCCATGCGCCGCTTAATATTTCTTTGGGGAGTTTTATCTCCTTCGGTTCGGTTTTCATGTACCTATCGGCTTTATACGGCTCCATTCAATCCGATCCTAGAGGTGATAGACGGGAAATACGCGTGTGCACAAGCGCTGTGGAAAATCTGGCTGCACCAACTGGATTTCATTTCATTTTTTTTTTTGCTATTCAATTCATCGGCGTTTTTTTTTTTTTGTTGGTTTGTTAATTCGTCTTGGGCTGTTGGGTGGAAATTTAGTGTCGACGGTGTGCTCGAAGAGATGTTTTAATAGAGAGGTTCTGCTGGCCGTTCCAACTGGAACGCCAACGTCTGGCATGACGGCTGCCTAGCCGTTTCTCTCCCCACTTGACCTTCGTCGAATTTTGGTTCTGCTAGGCGTATGGGTTTAAGATGGGAAACGGGTAAGAAGCCAGGTAAATAGAAATATAAAATTGCCATCATATAAAAAAAATAACTGTTTTATATTTTATAGTTTATAATTTATATTTCATATTTTTTATATTTTATTTTATATTTCATATTTTATATTTCTATTTACCTGGCTTCTTACCCATTTACACAAACCCAGCTCATAATTACCCAAAAAAAACAAAAAAATCGCTCATAATCACCCAAATAACCCAAAAAGTTTATTTTAACACAAAAAACCTATACGTTTTGCAACAACGGCTGGATAGGCCTCTCCACGTTGTAAACAGAACGGCTAGACTCGACAACGTGGAGATAAGCTCCGCCCCTATGACATCAGCACACAAACTGATGACAATTTCCGGTGCTAGAGGTCAGGCGTTGACGTTTGAACGCCTAGCAGAACCTCTCTATTAATAGGGATGGACGGGGGCATGCGAACTGCGAACATGCATTGAGAACTGCACTTCCATATACTACCAAGTTGTACTTGTGAGTACAACCAAGGCCATTAAACCACAAAATACATCGTCTGATGCAGAGCCGTGCAGTAGATTTTCTCAGTATGATGCAAGTCATCGAAATGTCGCATGTTTTTCCTTAAAATAACCTTTGATTGTGATTGTGATTGTCACATCAAGTCGAATATGACGCGCATGTTGACCATCGGCGACGTAGAGAAGAACGCGACGAAGAGCTCGGCCACGTCGAGCGGCCAGAAGTACGTGAAAGCCGGCGGACGAAGAAGTCTTCTGAGCAGAAGTTGTCCGATTCGTGAAGCCGGGATCGTTTAAATAGATTTTTGAAAGTGTTTTGCTGCTGTAAGAATGAGAGTTGAATTTGTGGACATTAAAGGTGACGAATGTTTGATGTTGTTTATTCAGAAGTCTTCGACATTCAATTCCAACCGATTACTAATTGAGGTGGAATTTTAAAGTCGAAAACATATGTCTCTTTAACAAAATGTATCTTTAAGTTGCATGTTTATTTAATGCTCAAAAACCAATGTGTGAGTGTTGAGTTACTCAGCTAATCAGTATAATAATAATTTGGAATATAAATACAGTTGGAGACACGTGTTAAAAATGACAAGCATCACGCATCGAAGGCAGTGTATTCTAGGCAGTGTATTCTATCTGCAAATTTAAGTTGTTATTCCGAACAAAATCCCTAATTTCACAAATAGCTTCCACTTCAATATTCTGACACCGACAGCAGTTTAATAACCTCAACGGACTATCTATGTCCAACACAAGTCTCAACGCGCTTAGCGTAACTGACTGACACTCAATGAAGCTCAAGTTTTTCAGCTTTGCCAGATTCAACTCAACAACTTCTGCAATCAGATTCTCCGTAACCGCTTGACACCGCTCAAACTTTAAATACTTAAGATTCCGACATTGCTGCAACAACATCTTCATTTGTAATTCCGTAATAACTGCACCATCCACGTCACATTCTA
>JAQIXU010000494.1:0-31951 GCA_034701245.1 Strigamia transsilvanica | reverse complement strand
AAATGCCATCATGAAAAAATATATTTAAATTTTCTTAACTCATTCAAAAACAGTTATATATTCGTCTAAATTTTTCCTTCTATTTATTTATATCGGCACCAATAAATGTAAGTTAAAATTAACAAAGATTTTATGATTGCCAATTATTCACTTGAAATTGAAATACTAAATCTACTAAGTTGACAAAAATCTTTGCTTTAAAACAATCTTTAATCAAAGTTCCTTTTTTAAGTTTCATTATTAAACTTGAACTGTATAATTGATGAAACATGTATGAGAAATAATTCCCCATGAGATTCAGATATGATTGCCAATTGCCTTTCCGTATGTATGTTCAAGGATAATATAATCTAAAAAAGAAAAACTATTGTTGTAACAGCACGCAACAAATTTATACGTTTGTATAATCCGGGTGTTCTACAAAAGTGGCACAAATTATGGCGCACCAACTGGTACTTTGACTACAATTGTATTACTTTAACCATAAATTATTGTGATCCGACTTACCGTGGTTAATATACATGTTTGAGTACACCTGTGCTGTAGTAGGAATCAATATGGTTTAAGTTTAATTGATTTTGTATTTATTTCAGATTATTACAATATTTGACGAAAGATCAAATAAATAATAAAAATAATAATACTGTAATAATAATAATATTAAAATAATTATGCGCCTATATTTGGTAGAATGAAGACGACCCTTAATAAAAACAACAAACAAACAATTTCCCTTTTCCAACCCTTAATTTTTCAAAAATCAAATCCTCCAATGACTTTCTACCTACCAGACACGCAAAATGTAAAATCAATGGAAATCCAAAAAAACTGAGATTCATCAATATTTCATACAACTAAATTGAATAAAAAGAAGAAAAAAAAGAAAAAAAGAAAAAAAAAGTCCTATTTATTTATAATTAATTAATTAACTAATTGATTAATTAATTAAAAAATTAAAAACCAAGTTCGTCCGGTTTTAGTTTTAAGTTTAGTTGGAATTAGGCCTATTTCTGAGAATAATTAGCGATTATCAACCTCGTCACGTCTTCCAGTTGATGGCACCTTGCGCTAGGGACCTCGGGGGAATCATATCTAGAAGATACTGTCGTTGAAGATCGGGACTCGAGACGGGGGTTTTGCCTAAAACCTGATACGGATAGCCCTGCGACAGAAGTGGGCTGAACGACAACATGTGTGCCGGCAGCGGTTGGTGCTGCGGCAGACGAAGCATTTGTTGGTGAGCCAAGCTCAGGTTCGTCTGGCGCAGTTGCGGTTCCGCCGCGAGTTTAGCCAATTGTGTCGGTACCGAATTGCTCGTCGCGTCCCTTTGGGGCGGCGAGTTGGAGACTTACGCCATGCTCTGTTCGATTTCCTGCTCTTGCTGCAGTGCTTTGACGAAAGCTATCTTCAATCGGTTCGTGTGTTCCTACTTCAATGCTTTTTTAATATTCGACGTCACACACTGTTCGTAGATGACAGTCTGTTTGTTGATGTTGTCCCACTTCCACACAGGCGTGAAATCCGTTTCGCATTGCACGCACTCGAACGGTTTCGGCGGTTCGTCCAGCTTCTTGTCGTCGATTATGAAATTGACGATCACTTCCAGGCCCACCAAACAGATGAATTCCGTATTGGATGGGTTTGGGATGATGTGCATTGCCGGCAGTGGTGGTTTTGGCGGCGGAATCTGAAGCAATGTCTTTTCCAATTGCTTGCGAAGTGCCAGTTTTGCAGCCGCTTGACGCTGAGTTGGTGCCTGGTTGTCGAGCCGTTCGAGCGACAACCCTTGGTTTTGGTTCCCACTTTGATTCCCTGACGAATTATTCGATTGTAACTGCAACAAAATCAAATCAAATCAAATAAAACAAAACCAAAAATAAATAAAAAATAAATCATTAAAATTACCAAACTAGATTGCGATTGTCCTTGAATTGGATAGACCATATTAGGTGGTGTGTTAGATATATCATTATTTTCAATCTCTAAGTTAGCATTTGCATCACGCCTTCGTTTTTCCCAGTATTTTTTCAGTTTGCGGGCAGTTCGTGAACGTTTGGATGCTTTTGAAGGATAAATTCGCTTGTGTGGTGCCATTGAATAACAAAACTGTTGTGCGAGATGCAATGGAATGCGGGCGAGATGCGAGATTCAAAGCGTTTCGAGATGCGAAGCGATGCGAGACGCGATGCGATGTTGGAAGTGTTTTGCGATGTAACTGCTAATGTGATTGTGACCCTTATATGCCAAAATTCGAAATTATTCAAATTAAAACTAAAAAAGAAAAAAAAAAACAGTAAAGTTTAACCTTTTATGCCTAAATCTAGATCAAGAAGAGCTGACGCTAGTTTCAGACGCGAAAAGACCACAGACTGAACCCAGTGCAGAAACTCCGAATCCAATCCCTGATCCAGAAAATACTGAATCAGAGCAACCCGACATATCAATCATCAGCAAAAATTGATTTTTCCATGCCAGAAAATGATTTTTTCATAACAAAATTTAATTTTTACATGTCAAAAAATTGATTTTTTCGATACCAAAAATTGATTCATTTTCATCCATTACTAACAAGTAAATGGGAAACTGACGAAATTTTTGTCTCACCAGTGATATGTAGGGTCTGGGAAATCCATTTTTTTCAGTTATTGTATAGATAAGTGCCCAAATGTTTGTCCAGACAAAACATAATTAAAAAATTAAAAAAATTCGCAGGTAACACCTGCAAACCATTAGCTAAGTAAAGACTAAGTAGAGGAGCTGCCACCCCTTTTATTCCAAGGAGGTTGAAAGTTGGATAAAAATTCAAAATTTTGATTTTTTTAAATTTAAATTTTAGCATAAAACTAACCTGAAATTTGAAATCTCCATGCTCAACAAAGTGGGAAATTAATGTTTAATCCAGCAAATTGAATGAAATTTGAGCACTTTGGAGACATTATTGAAAAAAAACATTTTCTTTGGGGGAGAGCACCCGAAAATTGCTTTTTTTCTGGCTTGAACACCAAAAAATTAATATTTGGGCTCCGTAGCGTCATTCCACACATATTAAAAAGAAAAAGAAAGAAAGAAGAAAAAAAAAAAAAAAAAAAAAAAACGAAAAAAATAATCATTTTTAAGCTTGAAAACAGTGGCGCCATCTATATTTAAAAGTTGGCGTAAACTAGGGGTTACAAACCCTCTTAAGCTGTATTTTTTTTTTGTCTATTTTCTTTGTTTTCCTGTTTTATCCCATGTTTACCCACAGAAATTTGTCGGCAGGCTTACTACTTAACGAAATCAATTCTTTCGCTGAACAACGATATTTTGATGTAGGCATCCCCCCTCATGTATTCTTGGCCTAAACTAGTTTCGCATTTCATAATTTGCAGTAAGAGCAGATCGGCAACTTGAGATCCGTCTATGTAACCAATTTTGTACCTTACATTTTTTCTGCGAGTTTTCACCGCCAGTCACCGCTTTTGGTCGCAATCACGAATCATGAATCGAATAAAATAATGTGGGTTTTCGTGATTCTCCATATTTTGCACCAATGCTGATTTGCAAACATTTTCGTTTTCCAGAAATAAAAAATATATATACAAGAATAAAAATAAATGTATAAATAAATAATTAAATAAATAAAGTACCGCCTTGGGAATACTTACAGCACGTGTTCGTGCTTACAGCCAAGGTGGAAGGTTGAATTTAGATTTTATGTAGGTTCCGAGTGAAAAAACCAAACAAGCTTTGATTTTTTTTTTAATATTGGTTTTCTGTATGGTTCCGAACGATGAATAAACCCAAGATACCTACAACTAAACCATGAAATCAACTGACAACAACTGGTCAATTTGGACGCAGAACAAACTACCGCTGTATGGCGCCACTGTGTGGTGAAGAGACTAAATACCGCCATGTGAGTCGTACCTCGGTCGTACTTGTGGATTACTTTCTGTGTCGTGATCTGGGTAAATTTTAATCAGCATCTCTGCCGGACGACCACTGAATTCTTTCAAATGGACGAACTTAGGCAACTTGAACATCTGTCTTTGGTTTCAAAAATATGCACGGAACTGGAAAATCATTTGGGTATCAACGACAAAGATTTAGGTAAAATTCAACGTTTAGAATTCTAACAAACATCTGAATAATTTTCTGTGATTTTCAGCCGAATTTATCATACATTTATCCGAAAAAAATGATTCGTTTGAGAAGTTTAAACAGGTTCTCGTCGAAAACGGTGCCGAATTTCCAGTACGTAATTATTCTCTTTGTTTTAATATTATCATATCACTATGATATTATCATTAGGTCATTTCCGTAATTTTAATTTCAATTCCAGGACTCTTTTACTTCCAATTTGTTGCGTATCATACAGCATATGAAACCGAAAATAAATTCATCTTCTGGCGATAAAATAGAATGCGACGTAGATGTGAAGAAAGATCGCTTTCCGTTTTTAGCGATGCCAAATGACCCAACCATCAGAGTAAGTTTAATCAAATCAAAAACAGATCTAATTAACTAAAACACGAATTATTCTGATTTTTAGACCATGTTAGATGAAGATATCAAAGTAGCTGCTGATGCGATGCTAGAACTCGAAGCTCTAGCCCCAAAATCGTCGTCACACAAAGGAAATGATCGAAAATCACGCCGAAACCGCAGTCGCAGCCGAAGCCAGAGTCGCGAGCGTAAGAAAAGACGTCATTCGCGGTCAAGATCCCGCGATCGGCATCGACGATCGCGTAGTAAAGATCGCAAGCCGCATCGGCACCGACGATCATCGAAGGAAAAGCATTCTCGGTGGGAAAATCGACGTGAACGAGAAAAAGATTCGGACAGAGCGCCCGCGCTCGAGCCAGAAGTTGGCAAAATATTGGAGGGAAAAGTGACCAACATTATGCAATTCGGCTGCTTCGTACAGTTGGAAGGTTTACAGAAACGATGGGAAGGACTCGTGCACATATCGCAGCTGCGCAGAGAAGGCAGAGTGACGAATGTTTCCGACGTGGTTCAGCGTGGCCAGAGAGTCAAGGTCAAAGTGTTGTCTTTCACCGGTCTGAAGACGAGTCTATCGATGAAAGATGTCGATCAAGACACTGGAGAGGATCTCAATCCGGTATTAAGCAGAGCTGGTCCAGACGGACAAATGTCCGAGGAGGTATCGAGGAATCCGGACCGACCTTCTAGTTTGCCTTTGGTCAGCGCGCCTGACGACGACGACGTCAACACTAGAAGACGAGTGCAAAGAATCTCATCACCCGAGAAGTGGGAGATTAAGCAAATGCTAGCGGCCAATTGCATCGATAAATCAGAGTTGCCCGATTTTGACGAGGACACTGGTCTGCTACCCAACGAAGAGGATGACGACGAGGATCTTGAATTAGAATTGGTGGAGGAAGAACCTCCTTTTTTGACTGGTCACGGGAGATCTAATTTCGATCTTAGTCCCGTTCGGATCGTTAAGGTGATTATAATGAATTTTGTATTTTTAACTAAACTCAAATTTACTTGATTTGATTTTATAGAATCCGGATGGTTCGTTGGCGCAAGCTGCGATGATGCAAAGCGCGTTAGCGAAGGAGAGACGGGAAATTAAAATGCAGCAAAGGGAGCAGGAAATGGATTCCATTCCGACCGGTCTAAACAAACATTGGATCGACCCGATGCCGGACGCCGAAGGTCGTACTTTAGCTGCAAACATGCGGGGAATCGGATTGGGCGTTCAAGATATTCCCGAGTGGAAAAAGCACATAACTGGCGGAAGCAAAGCTTCCTACGGTAAAAAGACGCAAATGTCTATAATCGAACAGCGCCAAAGCTTGCCAACGTATAAACTTAAAGACCAGCTAGTGAAAGCGGTCACGGACAACCAGATTTTAGTCGTGATCGGCGAAACGGGGTCTGGAAAGACGACGCAGATAACGCAGTATTTGGCCGAAGCCGGATTCACAACGAGAGGGAAGATCGGATGCACGCAACCGAGGAGAGTCGCTGCAATGTCGGTCGCCAAACGAGTTGCGGAGGAGTTCGGTTGTCGATTGGGCCAGGAAGTTGGCTACACGATACGTTTCGAAGACTGCACGAGTCCGGAAACGGTCATCAAGTACATGACGGACGGCATGTTGTTACGAGAATGTCTGATAGATCCGGACTTAAAGGGCTACTCGGTAGTGATGCTCGACGAGGCGCACGAACGGACGATTCACACGGACGTGCTGTTCGGGCTGTTGAAGCAAGCGGTTAAAAAGAGGCCGGAATTAAAATTGATCGTGACGTCAGCGACGCTGGACGCTACGAAATTTTCTCAGTATTTTTTCAAGGCACCGATTTTTACAATTCCTGGTCGAACGTTTTCAGTCGAGATTCTGTACACGAAGGAACCGGAAACGGACTATTTGGATGCGTCTTTAATTACGGTTATGCAGATCCATTTGACCGAACCGCCGGGCGATGTATTACTTTTTTTAACGGGGCAGGAAGAGATCGACACGTCGTGTGAAATTTTATTTGAGAGGATGAAGTCGCTGGGACCCGAAGTTCCCGAATTAATTATTTTACCGGTTTATTCCGCTCTGCCGAGTGAAATGCAGACGAGAATCTTCGAACCTGCGCCACCCGGATCCAGAAAAGTTGTAATTGCTACGAATATTGCGGAAACGTCGTTAACGATCGACGGAATTTATTACGTGGTCGATCCGGGTTTTGTGAAACAGAAAGTTTACAATTCTAAAACGGGAATGGACTCTCTCGTCGTTACTCCAATTTCACAAGTACGTTAAAGATTAATCGAAATTATTGCGAATAATATCTAACTTTTTTATTTTTATTTCAGGCGCAAGCCAAGCAACGTGCTGGTCGTGCCGGAAGAACGGGTCCGGGAAAGACGTATCGTCTTTATACCGAGCGTGCTTACCGAGATGAAATGCTCATGACCCCAGTTCCGGAGATTCAACGGACCAATCTAGCCAGCACTTTACTGCAGCTTAAAGCGATGGGCATTAATGATTTATTGTCTTTTGATTTTATGGACGCGCCTCCGATGGAGTCGCTTTTAATGGCGCTAGAACAATTGCACTCGTTAAGTGCTCTCGATGACGAAGGTCTTCTCACGCGTCTAGGTAGAAGAATGGCAGAATTTCCCATGGACCCATCACCTGCAAAAATGCTAATCATGTCCGTACACTTGGGCTGCAGCGATGAGATTTTAACTATTGTGTCAATGTTGTCGGTACAAAATGTGTTTTACCGACCAAAAGTAAGGAAATTTTTATGTCAAAGTGCTAATATTGGTGCTAATTTGATTTCCCTTGTTCTCCAAAGGATAAACAAGCGTTGGCTGACCAGAAAAAAGCTAAATTTAACCAACTTGAAGGCGACCATTTGACATTATTAGCTGTTTACAATTCGTGGAAAGCGAATAAATTTTCCAACCCTTGGTGCTATGAGAATTTTGTTCAGATTAGGACTTTAAAGAGGGCGCAAGATGTCCGAAAACAATTGTTGGGCATCATGGACAGGTGATTATATTTTTTATTTTTACATTTAAAGATTACTGACATGTTTTTTTTTGCTTATCCAGGCACAAATTGGACGTAGTTTCTTGCGGTAAGAACACAGCACGAGTTCAAAAAGCCATTTGCAGTGGCTTTTTTCGCAATGCCGCGAAAAAGGACCCTCAAGAGGGGTACCGGACACTCGTAGATGGCCAGGTGGTTTATATACACCCTTCCAGTGCCCTATTCAATCGACAACCCGAGTGGGTGGTGTATCATGAGCTCGTGCAGACGACGAAGGAATACATGCGCGAGGTGACCACGACTGATCCCAAGTGGCTCGTGGAGTTTGCTCCAGCTTTTTTTAAATTCGCCGATCCAACCAAATTAAGCAAGTATAAAAAACAACAAAAACTGGAACCTTTATACAATAAGTATGAAGAGCCAAATGCTTGGCGAGTTTCTAGAGTTCGTCGTAGAAGAAATTAAGCATTTATAATTGTAATTTTAAGTAATCTAACAGTCCTTTGTAAAATACAATAAAAATAAATCTTTGGTTAAAACACCATTTGATGGATCTTAAATTTATTTATTTTGTGAAATACAATTTGGCGTCATGATTAAATACAAACAAATATCGGCGCTCTTCGAATCATTTCAGATTCTCCATAACTTTATAGGCTTCTTTTAATTCTGTTTTATTTTTGTAAGAATAAATTAATTGAAACAAATTAAGGCACTTATACTTTTCATACCGTGTAAAAGGACATTACACTTTTCCGCAGTCATTGAAAATTTGTGGGTTTGTATTTCCGGTGTACGAATTTTCATTCTGAGATGTAATAACGGTTCACTTACGTCCTAAAACCGTATCAATTTGATCTAAACCCGTTATTTTTACTGCTATTTATAGTCGATACTTACAGATAAATGACTAGAACTAATAATGTAGTCGAGTCGCCATTGTAAATCGTCCAAATAAGATACTTAAAAATATAAACCATCAAAATGAATGAAATATAATTACAAACATTTTAAAAGAAATTATTATTACGTCTTAAACTGGTGTTACTTAATTCTTTATGTAATTTGGTGTAATTGTCGGCGTATACTTTGCAGATTGCAGTGGAATGTTCTGAAAAATAAGAACAATTAATAAATTTGAAGTTTTGAGGGATTTTTCATCTTTGTATTAACCTTTAGGTAAGCCCAACTGCTGTAATTCATTCAATAAAGTGTGTTCTTCCGTACTGTATTTAACCGCTGAAGTAATAATAAATGAAATTGCAGCTATACTCGCTTTAATACCTCCAATATCTAGAATAAAATCGTCATAATCCAATCAAACCGCTTATTGTCTTTCTTTATTATACCTAATTTTGCATCAGATGTTAATTTTTGAACTTTTTCGTACTGAAAGAAAATAAATCAAGAAATATGAATCTTAGCGAGACGAAAGACAGCTATTACTCGTGCTCACGTCTATGTTGCCACCCAAAACTTCATTAAGCACTTGACTACACAACAGTTTAAATTTGACGGAAGTCTGAAATCAATTGAAAAATAAGACATTGTATCGAAAACAAGTAATGTTGTTTGAGTACTAATTTCGATAACGTTGTAATTTCAGCCAAAATCCAGTCGGGACAATCCAAATCACCACGAAATTTAAATTTCTGCAAATAAATAATTTATTGCCACTTATAAGCTCTTTTAAAAATACTCCAAATGTATTTTTCTACCATTTCAAGAGATAATCGGTTTGTATCTTTATTCGCCCCTTCTTCTGGCCGAGCCAAGGCAACAACGTCGTCACGTGTTTAATGAACGGGACTAGCGCTCGCAGCGGAGGATTGGTGGATCTGCTTGTGCGTGCATTGAGTATTTTGAATTGTGGCGAAATGTTACGACTTTTTATAACCAACACCAAATTATCGTTGATTAAGAATTTTCAGTTATCTTCGCAATTTCAACAAATTAAAGTGAGCAATCAAAATGATCTAAAATGATTTTGTTTTAACTGTTTGAAATGTATTTGTCTAGAAAGTTCATGTGGTCGAGCGCAAAAATGTGCCGCACATGTCGAGGCACCAAGGAAAAGCTAGAAAATTTCAGGTGAAGAATTCAGTTTACCAGTGGCAATGTAATACAGACATGTTGAAGTATCCACCAGTCACGGTCATACTTACGGAAGATGTCGAAGGTTGCGTTATAAACTTAAAAATGTGAAACGTTATGCTTAATTTGATGTGAATTTTAGGAATTGGTAGCGCGGGAGAAATCGTTCCGGTGAAACCAAGTTTAGCACGGAATTATCTTTTGCCTACAAACAAGGCCATTCATCTTTCTCCAACCAATTTATCTAAATTGGAAGAAGATAAGGTGAAATTTTAAAATGTTGATATTCTGCCAATGCCAAAATTGACAGAATCTCAATTTGTACTGAAAAAAATACACAAAAATAAACATCGAATAATTAAACTTAATGAATTTCTCTTATAGGCGAAGGGATTAATCCCAGAAAAGAAGAACAGCACATTATGGGCGCCTTTGGTACACTCATATCACAATATCTTTATTTTTTTATTTATAAAACATTTATAATTATTATTTTTCAAAATTCTAGACAGCAAAAACTTTGTCAGCTTTTATTCTCCCGGTTTTTATGCATCTCGAAAATTCGTGGACATTGGAAGCGTGGCACATTCGTGTGTCATTCAGATTTGCTGTAAGTGGAATAACCAAATAATTGTTTTTTAAGTATTAATATTATGATTGGTTATGTGAAGGGTTATATGGTTGCGGAGGATGCAATAACCATGCCAACGCAAACAATTTCAGGTCCAAATTTGGATTATGAGGGAAGAGAATTCCCAATTAAAGTCACAGTAAGTGATTTTGCTCTTTCTTCGATTAATCGGTCGTAATTCATTGAATTTTATAGATTAACAACAAGGAATGGGCGTATGTTAGATGCAGGATTCACCATTGGACAGCGATAGAAAATAAACAACTTGCGCCTATTTTTGATTACTGGTTTTTCCCAGCTGAGCCTTTGTTTCCAGAGGACACTGAACTATTAAACAATTTGCCTAAACCATCGAAAAAAGTAGTTGATACTAAATTCCAATAAATCTATGTTTATTTTAAATTAGAATAAATTTTGATTTTTTTTTTTGTTTAAAAACAAACCTAAATTTTTTTATAAACTTAAATTCGTATACATTGTACAATTTCTAGAAAAATATTTTGTTTTTCAACCGTGATCAGATAATACTGGATAAAATCAATCTTTTAAATCTTCATATATGATTTTCGATTTCAAAAAAGGAATGACTTCGAAATGGAGTAAATTCTAATTGATCTAATGCTTCTTCAGCTGTTCGAACATCATCTTTAATTGCAGCAATTAGTTCCTCTAATTAAAAAAAAATAATATTTTTTTAAAAACCTTGATTTAAAATATATAAAATCTGTGGTTTAACTTTACCAAGTGAATTAAAAGTCATTTCAGGTCGTATGTAACCTACGATTGCTACTTTCAAAGTAGCTCCGTAAAAGTCTTGATCAAATACATGAATAATGTGAGTTTCCTTCAAAATAAAATAGAATTTTTAATTTACTGCGAGAAAAACAAATCACTTCCGCTTTTACCATTGACTTTTTCACGTTTTTGTAAAACGGATTCCACCCAATACTCATCACCATTTTATAGACGGGTCCACCGTCTACGCTGGCCCAGCCAAAATAAATGCCACAATTGAATTCCGAAGGAAGTTGGTCCACAACATGCTCCGGAAAATTAGCTGAGGAAAAAACAAATGTGTGATTATAGATTGTCAAGTTGTTTAGTCATGGAGGAAAATATATTTTCGTACCTGTTGGAATTCCTAACTCTACACTTCCTCGTCCGAATCCCTTAATTACGGGCCCTGCAGTGAAGTAAGGCAAAGATAAGCTCATAATTGATACAGCTTCATTTGCTGTTAGCTTTACTGCAAGTAAACGTTTAAATTCAATGTCCGACATTAGAACTAATTCTTTTTCTATTAAAACCAATCCTAGAGTCACCAAAGAATGAACCCGGCGAAAGCTAAATCGTCGGCGAACATTTATGTTTTGAATAAGTTCAAGATTTTTCCGCCAGATAGCGGTAGGAAGCACTGACGTCATATTGTTTTTGTTCTTTTTCCTCGAGTTTTTACCTTATGCAATTAAAAAAATATATTTTTTTTAAAACGAGGAAAGAAATAACAATTTCTTTCAAAAAATTGAGTGATTGTAATAAAATATTAATTTTTTTGCAATATTTTCCACTTTTCGGTTTATTTAATTCAAAATGTTCTATTTACATTGTTTAGTTTTTAATATCTGCCGGTAGGATTCGCTCATGCATTCCACGAGCCGAGCTCTCGAGCTTTGCAAAACGAGCTTCAGTTCGAAATTGTTTCTATAGTTCACACTTAATAGGATCGAGGCCGTCGAACAGGCCAACTCCATCCTCGGTCCGCTTCTCTTTAGTTACATTTTTCTTTAACACGAGTTTAATTTCTTAAATGTTTTATTAGTTTCGAGTTGGCCTTTTTTTTAAAAAAAGTGTTTTTCAAAGTTAACTAGAAAAAATACAATACTTTTTTGGAAAACTATAACAAATTGCAAAATGCTTTTGCGAATTTTGAACCACATTCGGAAAGCAAGGCTACACGGTGAAAGCATCAAAAATTTCCAAAGCCGCTACTTCTACAACTGGCAGGCATTGCGACATAGCAAACTCACCGCATCCCCCATCACCAAATACGTAGGACTTTGCGCTGTAGCGGCTGGAACAGCGGGATTAGCCAGATTCGCCAGTCAAAAATACCAAGTAGAATGGCCTTTCCAAAGTCCATTTTTGCAAACCGAATGTTGTGCACCCTGTTGCCCGCCACCGCCTTCGTGTTGCCCGCCGCCCCCCTGTTGCCCGACGCCGTGTTGCCCACCTCCCTCCTGCTGCCCGCCGCCGTGTTGCCCGAAACCGGCATGTTGTCCACCCGCTCCGTGTCCCCAAGTTGATAAGTGCAAGCCGTTTGTCAAAGGAAATCCCATCGAATTGTGCACGGCAGTCAAGCAATCCCGAGATATCTTAAACAGGTTAAAGGTAAGTTTTTTTTCAATCTTCTTTAAAAAAAATTCGAATTAGGCCTTTTTGATGTTCGATTTCGTGTTCGATTTTGATTTTAGGACGAGATCGGTATTCCAGGCCTGGTTATTGGAGTTAGTGTTGATGGAAGCCTTGTTTGGGAAGAAGGCAATTAAAAATACTTTTAAGCGTAGATAATTTTTAGATTTATTAAAAAGCTTAATTTTAGGTTTTGGTTACGCCGATGTGGAGAACAGAGTTCCAATGTGTGCGAACACGGTTATGCGAATCGCTAGTATTAGTAATGCAGTTACCATGGCCATCGTCGCACGAATTTGGGAGGCAGGAAAACTGGATCTGGATAGACCAATTCAGTGCTATGTGCCTTGTTTCCCAGAAAAAGCATTCCAATGCGAAAGGGTAACTTTTTTTGTGCTCATTCCTAAGTTTAACTATTTAACGAAATTTTAACATATCAGGTTTGCATCACTCCACGTCATTTAGTGTCGCATTTAAGTGGTATCCGACACTACGACAAATGTCCACCACCACCAGTGGACGGTGTTCAACGATGTGGTCCCAAATGCCCGTCGCCCTGCAAAGATCCTTGCAACCCTTGCCCTTGCCCCCCACCGTCCTGCGGCCCCCCGCCTTCTTGCTGCCCTCCTCCCTCCTGCTGCCCACCGCCTTCTTGCTGCCCTCCTCCCTCCTGCTGCCCACCACCTTGCTGCCCTCCTCCTTCCTGCTGCCCACCACCCCCTTGCTGCCCACCAAAGGATCCATGCTGTCCCCCTAAGGATTGCTGTCCGTCGCCTTGCTGCCCGCCGCCGCCTTGCTGCCCACCGCCGCCTTGCTGCCCGCCGCCATCCTGTTGCCCACCTCCTTCTTGCTGCCCGCCGCCATCCTGCTGCCCACCTCCTTCTTGCTGCCCGCCGCCATCTTGCTGCCCGTCGCCGTGCTGCCCACCACCATCTTGCTGCCCGTCGCCGTGCTGCCCGCCACCATCTTGCTGCCCATCACCTTGCTGCCCGGCGCCTACCTGCTGCCCATCACCCTGTGCACCGTGTTGTCTGCCGTGTCCACCACCAGGCTGGGTACCAAATGATGCCATTAAGGAGTTTTACATGACGCGAAGATGCTGTTCAGTGAACGACGCTTTGTGTATTTTCAAGAACGATCCCTTGATTTATAAACCAGGTTTGGTCAATTGGAAGAATTGGAATTGCCGTTTCAACTAATTAAATAACTAATCCGTTTTAGGTTGCAAGTTCTTGTATTCCACCTGGGGATTTGTTTTGCTCAGTGCAGCAGCTGAAGCGGCGGTATGTGCACCTTTCGTGTGCTTGGTGAAACAAACGTTTAAGATGATTGGCATGTGTCATTCATACATGGACGAACACGAAAGAATTATTCCAAATAGATCGAGGTTTTACATTAAAGACAAGTGCCGTCTCATCAACGCGCCGTATGTGGACAATTCATGCAAATGGGCCAGCAATGGCATTTTGTCAACTGTTGGAGACATGGTGAAGTTCGGCAATGCAATGCTGTACAGTTTCCAGTTCAAACCCATGTGCCCACTGCCAAAGAAATGCAAACCTGCTTGTCCACCGCTCTGCCCGGCACCATGCCCGCCGTCGTGCCCACCAGCTTGCCCATCTCCGTGCCCGCCGTCGTGCCCACCAGCATGCCCGGCACCTTGCCCATCTCCGTGCCCGCCGTCGTGCCCACCAGCATGCCCGTCACCTTGCTCTCCGTGTCCATCGCCGTGCCCACCGGATTGTTCCAGTTTGGCCACCTGTGCGAAATCGTGTCCACCACCGCCACCACCGTGCCCGCCACTCCCTGGCATCTTGAGGCAGGACACCGTGAAGATGTTGTGGACCCCCATTGTGGAAACTTTGGGACCCGATGGAAGACCTATTGGAAACGAATGGTACGGAATGGGTTGGGGAGTTGTGCCCGAGAGCCAAAATCACGCATTTGGGCGCCATCAACGATTCTATGCAACCCACAGCGGAGGAAGTGCTGGAGCCAGCAGTGTGTTGCTCATCTTGCCCAGAGAAGATAAAAACTGCATAAATGCTCTGAATCCACCTAAAGGAGTAGTTGTGACAATTTTGAGCAACTTGACTGAAGTGCAGCTGACCCAAACTGCCCTTTGCGTGGCCAAAATCTTTGAAAATGTAGATTGCATTCCCGAGAAGTACAAGCAACGTTGTTAAAATCCTCATTTGGATAAATGTATTCGATGTATAACTTTTGGATTCTTGATTGAAAATTAAAATTTTTTAGTTGACTTTGTAAACACCATTAAAAATTGAAAATCATTATTTTGCTTTTGAATTTAAATAGGATATATTTACATAAAAAATATATAAAATCATTACAAAACGAGGAAAATTGATATCACTGTAGCGTCTTTTTTAAAATATTGATTGGATAATGGATTACTAAACTAAAACACCATTAATCATTTGCTGCGAAGGCACTATTGCCTCCAACGAGCCACCATAAGCATGAGGTTCCAATAAATTGCCGGCAGGATTGTTCATTTCCTGAAAAATAAATTAGAATCGTTTTAGAAAAATTGTTGTATCACTAGGACAATAATCTTACTTTCAGTTCATCCTGCATGTGCTTTAAAACACGGTGAACGTCTTTATTTTGGGGAGCCAATTTCATTGCTGTCTCCAAGTCTTCTAGTGATGCAACGATTTGTCTAAAATTAAACGATAACCAATTATAATAACTATCGTAGTTGTTCATGTATAAATTATTTAACTGACTTCATATCTCTGTGAATTCTTGTTCTTGCGTAATAGGCTTCAAACGACTGGGGGCTTAATTCCAAAAGTTTGTTTGTCAACTCCAATGCTGCGTCAAGTTCCTATAATTAACAAAACAAGTTATAATCCTTCAAATGGATTCGGTCACCACCTAAAACAGCAGGATATACATTTAATTTACGCTTGCATCGGATCAAGTTTATCATCATTTGATGCTTCAAATGCCTAAATGCAGTCTCATCTGCGCCAGAATTCTCAGTAGGAAATTTCTTCAGAGCATATTGATAACGCTGAGACGATTCAACGAACCGATTTTTCTGTTATAATGTAAAAATCAGTTTTAAAATACAAAAAATAAATGAAAATCTCGTTTAAAAATATCACCTTATACAGTATGGAACCATCTTCTAATAACTTATTAAGTAACAAGAGCAGAATTTCTGACTTTCCAGATGCTATAGCCCACGTAGCAGGTCCTACGTATCACATAAAAATAATTATTTAACAAAATTTCCTCCTTAAAACGAGAAATAAAAATAAAAATATTCACCTAGCTTTGCACCTTTCCGCAAAAAACACAAAGTAGCATCCGCATTCCGATGGCTAATAGCGCGGTCCAGAGGGCGCATTCCATTGTGGTCTACATGTTCCACTAAAGCTCCTTTATCCAGCAATAACTGAACCTATAAATCAACATAATTCAAAATAAAGATCCAGAAACTGTTTTAAATTGTCTTACAACTGCCGGATCTCCAGAAGCGGCTGCAAAGTCTAAAGGTGTTCTCCCTGTTCTGTCAGTGTGGTTAATATTAGCTCCATGTTCTAATAGACACTGGGCAACATGCACTTGGCTTGTAAGACAAGCAATGCAAAGTGCTGTTTGATTATCACGGGTAGTTTTGTTCACATCAGCTCCTTTACTTAGTAACAACTCCAAGATTCCTAAATGTCCTTCGGCTGCTGCTGTCATTAAAGATGTGCGACCGGAACCATCCATCTGGTCAACATCAGCATTGTTCATTAGAAGCACTTCAACAACTTCCCAATGTCCACCTTGAACAGCTAAAACGAGAGCTGGAATGCCAAGATATCCAACAACAGACACAGCGGCACCGCAATGCATCAACAGAGTGCAGGTTTCTCGATGTCCTTTGGCAGCTGCTGCGGTAAGTGCAGTTTCACCGCACAGCGTGTCGATTAAATCTACTCCGACGATTGGTAGATTCAATAAATATTCACAAACCTAGCGAAATAATATTCTTACAGCTTACAAATCAATGCAGTTCATTTTAATGTATACCTGCTTGTGTCCGCTGGAAGCAGCACCCACTAAGGCCCTTTGAGAAGCTTCCTTCAATGCAATCGACGACTCGTTTGAATTGGGCCAATCAGATTGTAATAAAAAGCTCGCGACTGCAATGTGTCCATTTATTGCTGCGTAGGTCAAGGCACAGTGTCCACTGGGATCTAAATAATTAATCTAACAACAAAACAGAACCAATTAAATTAAAGTTTTCAAATATTTAGAAAATCCTTACTTGAGCTCCGTGAGTGTACAGAAGTCGAACAATATCAGCATGGCCTTTGGAAGCAGCTAAACACAGAGCTGTACGACCAGTGCTATTGGTGGTATTCACATTTGCTCCGAATTCAAGCAAGAGCGAAACCATGTCAGTAAATCCTTCTTGAGCTGCTATCATTAACACAGTTGAATCAGCAAACAGCGACGTTTGGAAATTCGGATTTGCTCCCGAGAGCAGCAATAAACGACTGACCTATAAAACAAATTTGACAATTAAATTAAATTAAATTAAATTTTAAAAAAGAAAAAAAAAGATTTACTTTGACATTCGGACTAAATAAGTTGCGTAATGATCCCAAGGCACGTGATATGTCCGCAGAGCTATGGCATAGCCAAAGTGCTTGCATGTCTCTAGAAGTGTAACCGAGAAGCCGGTCAACATTCTTATATAGATGCGCCTTCAATATGTGATGGCCAAGTTCGCACGTTTTATCAAAATCTAAAGGTGCTTCCAATCGAGACATTCGAAATGCAATATTGCTATGTCCCGCTCTTGGACTACACAAGAATCGAGCGTTGCTGCTGGGCTCTGCACTGTTTTCTCTCCATAGTAACCACTCCCGAAAAGACGGGTGAAAAAACATGTACGTTCCATCTTGACGCTGAATAAGAAACCCCATGAGAATATCCATTCTTTGAATGAAATCTTCCCATAAAATAAGAGGTTTCGAACTGCCGGCGTTGACACTGTGGTATATTTCGAGCAAATTCATGGAATGCAAACAGGCCAAACACACATTTAAAATCATAGAAATCTGAAAGCAAAATGTAAAACATATAATTTGTATTGATGCTATATTTTACTACAAAATTACCTTTTCAAATGATCGCAAACTTGGAAATTTCAGATTGAAATGCAACATATAGATCTCATTCAAGTTCTGCGGAAGTACTTTGAAACTCGTACTTTTCATCACAAGTTGGCCTCGCTCTACTAAATCGAGTGTCAAACGCAAATACAGAAAACTGCCCCTACTTTGATGCAGCAAATGGCTCGTAAACCGGGTCTGAAGTGCTGAATCCATTTTACCTGTGGACAATTAAAAACAAACAAAAACAACAACATTAAATCAACTAAAACTCATTATTTTTGCTCGATTATTTCCTCTCACCGTTAATGGCAATGTTATTCGGAATTGTCGGACTAGTCGTAATTCGTACGGTTATATAATCTTGTAAATCTCGTTGCAGAAACTCGTTCGTACTCACTCGATCTAAACTGCAATATCCACCCAATCCAATATTTAACAATATTCGACCAATATTTCTATTTTCATAATACCTTATGCGATGAAATGGTAAATTTTTAATCGTCTCTTGGAAATTTGGTCGCACAGTTACAATCACTTTAAGCCATGTTGGAAATCTGTTCAAATGTCGTCCTAAAAACGATGCGATCGTATCTCCATAATCAGGTCGATGATACTCCGCTTCGTCCAATGCATCGATTACTATTAAGCATGTTGTTGTTGGGATCTTTCCTTGCAACTTGAGTGTATCTAATGGATCCAGAATCCCTCTAGTAAATGCAAGTGATGAGTCTGCAATGCATGCTTTCGGTGTCAGCATAGACTGCAACTCAGTATTGGAACCGAGGAGCGTTCTATAGGCAACTAGTTGAGGTGCTTGGCACAGCTGAGCAGCTGTGCTATGAACAAAGTCGGGCACCAGACATGTAGTGTTATTGTCAGCCTGGCAAAAATGATAAGCAACAATTTGTCCGCCTAGTGTTCGTACTGAGTCTGAAAGTAGATTGAGTCGATTTGTAGATCCATTGAGTAAACTACTGCAACTTCCGTTGATATCTATTGGTTAAAATAAGAAAGAAAATGTATAAACACGAGTAAATATTGATAGAAATAAATTGCTGGTAGGGATTTCGTACCTTGATAAATAGGTTCTTGTTGTCTTCGACCAAAACAGCTAAATTCGACCAATTGTAGAATGATGGATGTCTTTCCATTTCCAACTCCGCCTATGATAATTACTCCGCTATTTCCAGAACTCGCAGTGGTTAACTCCTACAAATGTATAAAAATTGAAGGGAAAAAAAAACACTTTTCATGTTTGGTTTGTGTGGTAAATCTATACCTGTTCTATTTCTTTAAAAAGCCAATGTCTGCCAACAAATATTGGGTCCGATTCCTGCTGTGGCACTTCAAAAAATTGTGGTTTCAAGTTAATTTGCAGAGGACGATATGGTGCAAAGCGAACTGCAATAATTGGTATCAGAAGAAATTTTAGAAATGGAAATTTTACCCCAGTAATAATGGAGCATTTCAAAATATTACAACACACTTAGATACCTTTTGGATCAATCGATCCTTTGATAGAACCAGCACGCGCACTTCGACGAACGACAGATTTCCGTTCGTCAAAAGGAAAGATGTCCTCTAATTGACCAGAACTATTTGCTGTAATAGAATAAACAGATCGCAACACACTTAATTTACAGTTAAATTCGAATAAATGAAGCCTCGGCTTACTGGTTACAGAATGTCGTCGTGGAAGTGTTCCTATCGGACTTGCAGATGTGACACTGTCAAGACTCGGATCCAAACTTGATGATAAACTAAATGAGGGTGCATTTAAACTTTCAGCTTCTGAGAATCCTAACACAGAATAATAGTATAGATTAAAGTCTCAGAAAATAAATAATAATTTGATTATTTGAGTTTACCAGTCAGTGTTGACAAAGGGCTGATATTATTCGATGAAGTTTTAGTGTTGTCGCAACTATTTAATGATGAAGCACTTGCGTATGATTCTTGACTGTTGCTTTGGCTAGTTGGACTTTTTTGGCAGGCTCCACGTCCCCTTAACTTATCGCCTAAAAGGAGACCTAGACGCATGTATAAATCACTTTTAGCTGTGTGGACAGTCGGTGGAGGCGTAACGGTCTCTTCGTCATCTAAATACAGTGAAAACAGATTCATTTTAATAATTTTAAATATTTAATTGTATTTAGAACCATGCTTTGAACAAGTGCATCATCATGCAAAATTCTAATCAAATTAACTCAAATTTGTGCATCTATTTATTTATAACTGTACAATTGAAATAAAATTAAAATAAAACATGCAGATTGAAAAGCAAATTCACATCGATTTTTACCTAACGACCACAAAGACTTTATTTTAAGCAGAACTCCCGCTGGCCACTTAAGCGCTAAAGAAAGAATTGGAAATTTATTACAAAACGATAAACATATATCATTTTCTGGAAAATTAAACACAAAGTAAAATAAATTTTCAAGCAATCGTGCTAATGGTGTAATCACTTAATAGCTTTTAATTGACTTTCTTAAAATAAAAAAACTGAAAGACCATAATCTCATTAATACTCATGTGAGGCAACTTCATTACTTCACAGCCTAAAAGTGACTTTGACAAAGTAAATTTTTGGGTGGTGCTGACATTCCGAAATTAACGTAAAAGCACAAGAACAAGTTTTTAAAAATTTGTAAAATAAATGATTTCTTTTTTTTTAATTTTAAAAGATAAACTGTTTACCGCATTGAATGCACGGTACAATTTATCTAATGCGAACGTCTCACGCTATGGTACATGACACTGCATGCAGAATTGCTTCTTACAAGATAGATTAAAGATCTAATCCATGATGTGCCATGCTGCTTTTAAAAATCAGGCTTATAGGACTTTTTTTTTTTGCTTTATTTTTTCCCTGCAGTGCAAAGAAGCCCAATAGAACCCATTCAAATAATAAAACAAATGTAAGCGCAACCTCAATTACTAGAAGAAAAAAAACTATTCAGGCGAAAAGAATAATGAATTATTCGAACTAGGCCATTTTTTCGTGATCCAAATTATTTTTTTCTTTAAATTTACCTGATAAAGCAGAGGACTTGGTGTTTAAGCTTGCAGCACTGGCATGAAAAGTTGGGCGGCGTAACCAGAATTTGTTTCTTGTAGTTGGGTTTGGAGCACGATATGTCTTTCGAGATGTAAGAGGCGAAGCATCTAAAATAAAGTAATAAATTTTATGTAACTTGCATAAATAAGAGCGTGCCAGATACATAAATTTAGTACTACAAGCAAATATATTCTGTTCAGACATCACTTTCACGCGTTAAATCAATGTAAACATTCTTATTTGATTATAAAAAAATATAAAAAATCCATTTCAAGACCCAAAAACGAGGTTAATTAAACAATACCCATTTTATGGTTCAACTTTTTTCATCAATGAAAACTGAGTGAAATTTTATTTGTCCTCCGTTTACGACGACACTTGAAGGTAATTTAGAGCTCATAGCCTTGTACCTGCGCTTGAAACCGAATGAAGTTTGTTGATGTGCGACACAAAATCAACCGAGGGTAGATTTGAACATTGCGCCGAACGAGTTTGCATGTAAGTTGTGAAATGTCCATTCGTCTTCAGCTTAGATCTGCTAACACTTAATGGAGGAAGTTGCGCACAAGTAACTGCTTCACCTTTGGAACATGGTTCAGGTTGCTGTTTTCCCATGCCTTAAAAGAAATTTACATTTAAAAAAAGTTAGTAGCGAAAAAATAATTATAGAGAGTAATTTTTATAGTCAAGGTCTTAATTTTAAAATGATACCGTATTAAAGGTTAAAGTCGTGATTTTAATCGTAAGTAAATTATAGTAACTCGAAGAATCTGTAGGTCAACTGCACATAAAAACTGGCCCAAGTTGCAAGTGACAAGTTCCTGCAACAATCTTCTTTTTTAACGTTGAAAGTTGTTTATTATGCCTGATTAAAGAGTTCGAGTGTTGGTTTTACGTAATCTGACTATTTTAACTCGATTTCATGATTCAAGGCAAACAATTTCACTTGAAATCTTAAAGTTCTCACATTAATAGGCGGAAAACATTGCATAACTAACAAATTTCACCGCAGGCTTTTCCTTGTGACTCATACATAAGTACACAGCTTTTTACAGTTTATGGCTTTTTGTGGCAAACTTACCAGTAAAAGAAGGGCTAGGACTTTGATTAAGACAAAGAGCGCATTTGTCCGAGTTGTAAATGCAGGAATAGCACCGGTCGTGTCCGCATTCGTCGGTTAGTTTACGCTTTTTGCCTTTATCGAACGGCATTTTGCATGACGGGCATATGGAACCAAAATCCATGTCCTTCATCATTTTATGAATGGTTGTGAGATCTGAAATTTCATACAAATACAAACTTATCAATAATTTAATCTTTTTTTTTGCAGTTGAAAAAAAATATAGTTTGGATAAACCCTTATCTCGTAAAAGATAATAAATTCGTTATTTAGTTATTGTTTACAGCGTTAAATTCAAATTTTAAAGTTCATTTTAACAGGAAAATTATACCACACCTGCATCCTTTCGTGCCACCAAGTGTAAAAATTACATTTATTTTGGAATAAATCGAATTTTAAGTGTTTGTAGCATTAAAACTAGTCTTGAATTAGATTTTCATTATACGATAACATTTTCTGACATTTTATTCTTTAAAAAAAAAAATTTGACTTCAAATAAACTCTTAAAATATTTATGAATTTATACGAATTTATCATGCGAATTTTTTTTCAAGTAATCATGCGTTAAAGGCACATGACTCAACGGGTTGGCATCAAAATGGCAGTCCATGACAATCATTCTTGAAAGCTAGTAATCAAAGAGTTAATGTCTTTTGTTCCGCGCCGATGGTGAGAAAATTTAAAAGTTCTAATTTGTTAAAATAAATCAATACCATCATTCTTTTTTATCTCTAATCTTTAAAGAACTATTTAATGATCCACTATTTTTTAATAACACATTTTCAAACGCTGTGTATATTTCATTTTTTTTACATATTTCATTCAAATGCTTTCAAATCAGGCAATGGACTTCCAACTGCATGTTTCTTAATTGGCAGGTGAGTTAATAACAGTAGTTTCTCTCGACGTTTAACACACCCCATTTGCCCCAGAAAAATGTGTACACGTAAAAAAAACTCAAATAAATAAAAATTCGCCTGCAATTGCAACCAAATCTTGAAATTATTATTTTTTTCTTTTCCGTTTCATTTCAAAAAGAAAAATTATTATTAGGTACAAGTTTCAGATCATAATCTATTATTATTATTTTATTTTTTTTTCTTTTCAGAGTCATCCTTAGTTATTTCACTATTTCATGACCTATCCAAGGACAAAACTTCAAGCATGATTCATAAATTGCTCTAGGGTAGTCAAAAAACACCTGATTTGATTTGTACCTTTTAAGGTGATGATTGACATTACTTGTATTTAAAATACCTCAAAACTGGTGCAACAACTGTGCAAAAAAACCTTTTTTCTTTGCAAAAAAAAATTTTATACCCCAAATATATCAACAAACCATTATCAAATTATTTGGTAATACACATGTCTCCAAGACAATAGCAGTTAGAATTTTCCCAGAAGCTAAAAAAAAAAAAACTTTGGGGGGAAAAAAATGGGAGACACAATTTTTAGGGCCACTGCCTCTAGTCAGGAGACCTTGAAGAGAGAACAAATTACCCCCCTTGCTGCAGGAAGTTCATGCCTGAGGGTTGTCTGTACATCTTAAAAATAGAGGCAGAGTGTTCTCAACCTTGCTCTTCACCTATTCTTGAGGGTCAGTAAATTACACCTTTAAAGCCTCAGCCAAAAACCTCAGCAGTGAAGCCAAATTCTATTAATATCAATAGACAAGTGAAATAAAATCTGAACTAATGGATTGAAATATCTCTTCAGCACAGCACGTTGTGAATTAAACTGCAGGAAATGACTACTGTGGCAGTAACTAAATAAGTCAAGTTCTTTGAACTCTGATTAGCAATTTGATTTTTTTTTTTTAAAAAGGATTAAAGGAATCAAGAGTAATAAATTGATATCCTATTTCAAATGTTGCTAACACCTGTTTTGTGTAGGCAGTTGCAAATTGAGGCCACGACGAATTGAAAATTTTAATTTAATCATGTGTGATGATTTCCTAAATGAATATTCTTGGTGATTGCTCAAAAATTTAGCCATCTCACTGTTGACTCAAATACGGTACTTAAAGCCTTAATAAGAGAATCATAACTTACCATTGTACCAAACATGGCTGTTGTCTCCAGGCATCTTGATAAGTATTTAAAATATTTCCTTGTTTGGCATGCAAAAATCTTGTTAGATGACATGCAAGTTAGTCCATTCTGAAATAAATGTGATGGGTCAAAATTTAAAAATAAGAAAAAAAGTAATAAAAAAAAACTTTTCATGTTCTGTATAAATTTTTTTCCTGCTCTTAATGGATTTTAAGCCGAACAATTTATCAAAATGACAAAGTGCCAAGTGCCACCTACTAAACTCATTCTAGGAAGTCATTGCTGTCAGTGTGTGAAAAACAGAACTTTAGAAAAAAATCGCATTAACTTTAAGTACTAAAAGGTAAGATGATGCATCACAAACTGTTAGTATATAGGTTCTATGTGGAAGCAAAAACACACTGCTGCACAAACCACTGATAAACTAGATGTTCACCGCGATGTTTTAAGGTCCAAGCAATGTAAATGCATTAGTAACAGCTGTTGAAGATGCAAAGGACCTTTCAACATATATACAATTCAAAAGACACTCCTACTTTCATATAATGTAAACACCTCCAAGCTTGAAAAATATATTTTAATGCTTCTAACTAATTACCATTTAAAATTAAATGTGCTTTTCTGATGGTCGTTAGTTTCAGAACGTTAATTAATGATCCAAATACCACACATGAAAACACCATTCCAGCCCTAAAAATGTCAAATCGGAATAAAATGTCTCTTTCAGGTCAAATGATGACCCAGAAGACATTCTATAAGGTGTGTAATGTGTTTTCTGAATTTAGATTTCGAAACAGTCACAACTTTGTCCTAAAGTCCTAATCCAACGATCCATAAACAACTGTTAACAAGATACAACAGCAGAAAACACATTCCTCAACGTTTTCTTATCTGTGGTTAACGGTAGACAGGTAATAATAATCTGACAGGGGTCACGTTAAATACAACGCCAGACTTACTTCTCTTTTCACCTGAACTCTGTTAATCTATTGACTGTCAAGAAAGTCATCTAGATTAAAATTTTTATATATTCTTTACTTTTCACTTTCATTCATCCATGTAACATCCGTGCTACCCTATCCTTGACACGTGACACCTTAACTTCCTGCCTGTCATTGAAATTGCACCTGGGAACTGAATATGCGCTTTCGCTAGACCACTCCACTACACACCTGTTTATTATGGGTGAAGTCATCAGACATTCATTTACTCGTCTTCAGACAACAAATAAAGTAGACTAAACTGATAGAACATTAAACAAATATACACGCCAATTCTATGTAAACAGTAAACATCAAATTCAATTTTAAATTTTTATTTTTTATTTAGTATTCGAAGCATAATTCTGACCGTGCAAAGATACTTGGGATATTTGAAATAATTTATTTTTAAAACGGAAGGGATTTAAATTCTTTTGCACGGTTCTGGATGTGGTTTAACATCCCTTAACAGCAATTTTTTTTTCTACTTGAACTTTTGACCATACAGATCAGATCATTTTGCAAATAAAATTGCAGAAGGGGTTGAGTGTTAGATTTCACGATTGTTTATTTTTACGAGTGCATGTATTTCCAATGAACATCCGAAGTTGAATTGACGAGGGCAAGTGCTTTTTCAATCATTTCACATTCAAGTCACTATACACTTGAAACCAAACATATATGAACAGAGGCTTAAGGTTTAATATATGGCATATAAGGATTTTTATGCATTCATTTATTAAGCTGCTTCCTCAATAAAACTTGATCTACTTTCCTTCGAACAATTAATATTCGAATCGGGTGGTGACAATTAATGACAAATGGCCACTTCAACTGCCAGTTTGACCTTATCCTTGTGACAGATTTTAAAGATAACAAATGCAAAGGCAGCCACACCTGTGTATTTCCACTGCGCAGGTACATAACAACACCTGTTAACACAGTGCAATAGCCTCATCTTTATTTTGCAATCAACACAATTAATATACAGTTTCCCATACATTTTTCAGATAAAACAATTTTATAAATTGGCCCAATTTTAATTTATTTATGTGAAAGATGGTGAATACATTTTAATTTGCACGAATTTCAAATTATGATTTATTCAGCACCAGTGCTCCCGTTAACCATTAAAATTTATGTTCACTTAGAAACCTCATTTGAAACACATCTTTTGAATAGACTTGCATAACGAGCACTACTTTGGCCTTTACATACACTAAACAAGATCAGGTTACAACTTTTCCTTTGGGAAAAATGGCAACCGCCCTTTCCCGCCGGACCCCTCTCCAATTCGTACCCATCCCACTCACCAACCCATGGGTGCGGTTCAGTGCAAAGAGAATTCAAAAGCGGACTCGACAGGTCTGCGATACGCTTTACGATTTCCCCACCACGTGTGGTTTTGTTAAAATAATAAATATCATATATATATATATATTTCTTTTTACATTTAGAAATTCAGTTCGTAATTATCTATTGCATATAATCAGCTTCCTGCCGTGGGATAAAGTCGACTTCTGACTTAAAAACTGGACGAAACAAAACAAACGGAAATACAAGAAAGTGAAAAGGGGACAAGTGCAGAAAGAAATACAGTGGGGGTAAAGAATGTTGCTCATTTCGCGACTGTATACCCCCAAGAATTTCCTTTCAGCAGCGTTGTACGAGGGCTTTTCGCGCCTGCTTGACCACTCTAATTGGACAAACTGCTCACCCCTCTTCATCACTACCACCAAACTTACTTAAGTTGCAGCTAATCTCGGTAAAGTACAAAAATAAACCGGTGCAAAAAAAATGCAAAGAACAAACTGCAAAAAAAGAGGAAACAAAGTGACCTTTTAATGACCTTATGTGTTAAAAATAGAGCTATTTTATACTTAAAATTACATATAATTTATCTCAACATACGTTCCGTCCCATAAATAAAGGCTGGGATGACGTGAACTTAAATATTTGTTTTCTTAAATTAAAAAAAAGTCGTAATTTTAATGAAGGGAATTTGGTTGTCAAACTGTGGTAAACTCATTCAATTGAATGAAAATGATAGCTTCTTCAAGGTCAGGATCCCTGAGACCTCCAAGAACTTGTCCAATACACATACCATATTTGGTTAGTTGACTTTTTTCTTGGAGTACACACCTTTTTTCAACCTGCCCACTTAGGAAGTAAAGGCCAAACTATGTTTATACGGTCACTCCTCTTTGTAAAAATCTTTCTTTTCTTATTTTTACAAAAGAAAAAAGAAAAAAAACTAAGAAATTATTTACATATTTTATGCAGTGCGATTTTTAAAAAAAAATATCAACAAATTTTTTTTTCTTCTTCTTTTGTTCCCTACACAATAAATATTGCGGGAGACAGTTGTTTATAATTGAAATGAGTTTTTAAATTATTTATAAATGAAGTGCCATCATCATTACTTTAGCCCAGCAAGCATCAAATGTCATCTTTGACTTGCAAAAGTAACAAACAGGTTTCCAACCAACTTGGAAATCGTGCAAAGTGTGTGGTTTTTAGTCTCGTAATACGATTACAGCAACAGATTGGGCTTTAAACAAATTTATAGAAAAACAAGTCCTGACACAACTAATATTGTAGAGTTCCACAATTAAGCATTTTTTTTTAATCACACACTTTTTTCTTTTCAATACCCAAACAGGTTTACAATTAAAACCAAACGAAATATCAACCAAGAATGATTGAAAATTGTTTCAAAACTATGCACAAGTCTAAATTTAGACATCGTTTTTAAGATGCTACACTAACTGTTATGATTTCAAGTAGGTTCTATTTCCAACTTCTTATCACTTGACATGGAGTACCACATGATAAGACCAAATCTTTTAGCAACGAGAGGCTTCTGTATTTAGACATTCAAGGCAATATCTTATATGAACTGAGGTGTGGCAGCCATCACTACTTCATCATATGTTAATTTAAAATTGGCTATTACACTCTTCTAAATTGAAACCTCAATCTCATTTCTATCTTTTCAAGCCACTCAGGTGAAAACAAAAGAGTGAAAAATTTCAATAAACATTTTTCAGGTCAATTAATTTCTTTTGGAGAAGTTTTTTGTTTCGTTTAAATGAGGTTGCAATTTATTTTAGAAAATACCTAACTACAAATTTCCCATCAATTTTTATTGCTTTGTTTTATTTATGTATCTCAGACAGGTATGGGCGGTTTGGCCATTCTATAATTTAACACCATTTAACATTACCAAATTATCTTATCAGTACTCTGCTTTTGAAATATCACAAATGTTTTTTTTTCAAATTTAATGTGTTATTTTCAACACATAAAACCCTAACAAAAGACACTGTGAGCTACATGTCTGAGAATAGGGTCAGGTGAAAAAGGGAACCCCTCCACACCTCAACTTTCCATCCACACAACCCTCAATTAACTGCTGAGCAGTCTCAAGTTGATGAAAAATAACATTAAACAAATTTCGAGTAGAAACTTAAAGAATGAACACACTTCTCCACGTATGGTTGAGCAATTACAAGTGTAAACACGATTAGGCATCACCTTTATACTTCCCACACTGACAACATAAGTTAGAAGTTTGTAGATACCCAGCAGATATGTAATCAAAGTCCACGCTTTTTTTTAAATTCAACTTACCTCGTAACTTCAAACTACATCTGCGGTTAGATACTCAAAATCTCCAGGGTTAAACGGAACCAAAATCACTATTTCTTAAGGCTAGAACTGTGGGAACTTCTAATCAAAGTACGAGCACAAACTTGTGAATGCGTTTGAGAAGCGAAACGTTGTTCCTTGTCCCTCCCCTCACATGCGGTTCGTGGAACCTTCAACGTATACACATCTTGCAGCGCCCTCCTGTGTCCAGGTACAAAACTTCTGGAAGTAAACCACGACATAAACAGAGCGGAACCGCTTCAATCTCCTGAATTTTAACAACCAGCGAATGAGGGAGACAGAAAAAAAAAGAGAAAAAGAAAAAAAATATAGGCTTTGGTTTTTAGTGGGGATTTAAAACCGAGGGAAACGAGTGAGGGGATTTCACGCTCCTTCATTTAGGGTTCAAGGTCAATTACCAGAAAGCACTGCTTCAGAATTTACGAGACTCGTATAGCCGTATCACATGCTCAAGTATTTCTTCAAACCTGGAGTAACTGGTCGAATTGGTGACGAAAAAAGAAGTTTTACATTTCCAGGTGCGGTCATCTTAGTTTTGCGCTTAAGTGGGGCAAAGAAACGAATTTTTATTGCGACAGGATACAGGACATCCTTGTTAGTGGGCGAGAATAGATGTGCATGGATTCGACGATGAACATTTGTTAGTAAAAAACTCATCAATCAGAGTTGTTGGCCTCCAAAATTAAACGTGATGACAATCTGCCATGTAAAAGCTTCTTCTACAAGCTAAGCGTTGCCAACAACGAGTTATTTCAAGTCTATCAACACACATTATATTTTGATAAAAAAGGAAAAATATTTGTCGAGAGTTTTCTCACTACCTTAAACAGATGACCACCTGTGACGTCAGTTACGCGTCATGACAAGGACAGGAATGACCTCCACCAGACAGCGTGGGTTGGTTGAAAACGTGAGGTGAAAGAGAATTTGCGTGTTTCCCTCGTGTTTTTCAGTACTTTTGACTAATTCAGATGAAAGTAAGTGTTGTACGAAAGGAGCAGGTTTCAACGCCACTTTTAGTGTTATTTATCTTGTCTTCTTAACTAACCATGACCTTCAATTGACCACAAAATGGACATTAGGAGTTTTAAGACATTGACCTCTTTCAAAACTCACAATGAAGTTAAAAACCCACGCAAACTCAGTTGGAGTGGTTCTAATTGGTCAGGAGTCCATAACGCGTTGACCTTATGCAAGAAAAAAAAATATCTGGCCAATTAAAAGGGCAGTTTTAGTTTCGCAAAGGTCGACAACAATCCCAAAAAAAAGTTGACAACTCTTCATTTTGATCCCTCGTAAATCTCTCATATCATATAATCTTGGCAGAAGTGTGGATACGGTTCTATTGTTCCGTTTTCAATGTGCATGGCTAAAGCTAACTGCCCTCATCTTACTTCCTACAAAAGGACTCATGATTTTCTGCGCTTTCGTAGTGACGGATCCATAATTCGCACACCACGAGATTTAATCGCAATAATAACAAATGCTTTGGGAACAAATGTTAAGACGTTTCTTTCGTGTTACATGTTTGTTAAGCTGGAAAATTCAGAAATTTTTTCCAGATGTAGAGAACTAGGACACAAATTGTGGTATTGAGGAGCCCAATGGAAGGACACATTGTAATCATCAACCAAATGTTTATATTTAGCATTGAATTGTGAAGCGATTTCATTGATGTTTTGTTTGTTTACAACGTTAAGTTGAAAATTAAAATTAAAAATCTAAGAAACAAAGCTTTTTCGATCTTGGGGCTATCAGCAGGTTCCTTGTTTTTTTTATAGCACAAGCGCCATACTTTGTGGTTTCGATTTGCCTCATTAATTTTATATATCTTCATTACTTCTTGAGTAACGATCTTTAGTTCCTTACACGCCTTCACCGGATATTTACACATGATCCACGAAATAAATAAAAAGTCGTATCGTAATTAGCATGTGCTCCAATAATTGATTGAATAAAAGCAACATTTTTGGTGATTTCGGATTGCTTTTACGATGTATAGATGTAAATTTCACTGAAATAACAAATTAGAAATGAAAAAAATTTTATTTTAACAGCAATGTTATCTACTACTGTATCTGTATATCTGTTACTTTAAATAGTATAAACTAGTCTAGTCGATGTTGAAATCAATTCGGCGCGTTGATTATTACATCATGGTCATATTGCAACACAAAAAATTCGATAAAGATTAATCAGAATCGTCCCAGTGTAAGCAGATTGCATCAAAAATAAATCACTTTCCCCCTCGACTCGTTAGCCGTCACTCACGAAATTTTCGATAAACTTAACGGCAGACGTATAATTATAGTCTTTTTTTATTTCTTATTTTTTTTTAAACAAAATTTAATGGAATTGCATTTTGGAGGATTGTCTTTTCTGACCCGTTTTTCAATTTCTCATTTCAAACACACAGTAAAATAAAATTGAAACGTGGGAAAAATATTCTTAAAAAATTTTGTATTTCAGGAATTTAGGGTGAAAGTCTTAACCCCATTAATGCATATGTCATTAAATAATAAAACCGTACAAAAAAAGTAAATAAATAAAAATAAATAAATGAAAAGCCAACTACTATGGTACACACATTTCCTCAATGCATTTATCATGCATTTCTCCATTAGCATCAAAGTAGAACACACATCAGACAAAAGCGCAGCGATAATTACAGCAGTTTTGCACTAGGCCTACATTAAAAACTAGAAACAATATTTCTAATAGATGAATATGCAATTTTTTTAAAAAAATTACCAACCTCAATTTTAATAAGTTGTTTAAAGGATAAAAGTGTCGCTAACCTTTTTTTTAAAAAAAAAAAAACGTTTTGTTTTTCCCCTTTTTATCTGCTCGACTTCACCAATAAAGATAAGTTTAAATAGAGCACGTTAAAGATGATCAACAGACTTTTGCCCCTTCATAGATACCGTAGATATATTGAGAACGGTGCCTTTGGCAGAGCAAGTGGGGAATCGTAGAAAAAGTAATATAGTATGCACAACCCATATACGCAGTAGACCTGAAACAACAGCCCTAAATATTAATTTTCGTTTCATTTCAAATCCACAATTACTCAGCAATATGACACCATAAACTTACGTTATTAACATTTGCTTAATTCACAATTTATTTAGCAGGAATAACGATATATCAAATGTTTCACGCATTCAAAACAGTTAATCCAAAAAAGAGGTTTAATTAATAAATTAACCTTGAATGCATTCCAATTCAATGCAACATTCTTTTCTACCGTATTAATCTTTATGGACATCAAAGCCGGAAATTTTTTT